>JAMBLF010000998.1:0-156903 GCA_030578115.1 Leucoptera coffeella
GCAATAACTTAAAAAACCTTAAATACGTTAGTAAATCTTGTATGCGCTTTACATAAATTGGTTAAATATTGTATTTTTTGAAAAATATCAATGCTTTTATGGTATCAAATGAATCTAAATCTGCTTGTCCATTAGACATGACGCGTTGTCAGCCGTTGATAATTTTCTTAAAATCCGTGTGTTAGACTATTTGGATAGTGTTTGAAAGTGGTAGTTAGGCATCCATGTATCCCCCGTTCCCAAGCTTAGTGCCAGTGCGCACTGAAAGCGTTGACGAACGCGGCAGCTAAGTGTGGGCGTGTGTGTGTTACAGCTGGCTACCAGGGCGGCAAGCAGCGCGGCGGCGGCGGCGGGCGCACCAACCAACGGCACCAACCCTATTGAAGCCATTCCATTCCACCTATGTTAAGCGAGTAAATTAAGTCTCTTTTTAAGCGTCGTGCACTGTACCTTAATATAGTATGTGTTAATTGATGAAGTATTATTGTATTGAGACCGTAATTCGCGCATCTTCTCACAAAGCGATACTGCTCAAGGCGGCTCGGCTGAGGTAGACGCTGAGCGCGCGAGGTCGTCGGCACCTGTGGCCTCGGAGCCACCTGCCAGGATCTCACAACACAACTTCCACCCTAACATCTGAAATCAGAATCATGTAATTATTAGACCTCTGTCCCTCGTAGGATTAAATTTCATTAGGATAAGCTATCTGACATGAACAAACAGATATACAATTTATGGTATATCGCAATAAACCGTTTGTAAATAAGTATAAGCGTTTATTGATTTCCCAACACAAAATATTTGGATTACATTTGATCGTGACCGTGATCAAAAAAAATGTTGTGAGCTCAACGCCCATTTTCTTGATCGTAATAATTTGCCTAGATAGAGATTACAATTTTTGGGCGATGAGATTATAACATAAAAAAATGTAAACTATCCGTGGGGTGTAATCGCAGCGGCACCCTAAACATAAATACTGCAGTTTCTGCCTATTACACAACATTCATTCATACAAATTATACACAAAAAATCTTGAAGTATCAGCAAAAATGAAAGCGCGATTGATAATCATGTAGTTTTGCTTTCTTCCAAATACATAGCCCTGCAAAGCGGCAGACATCACAGATCCACCTAGACCATCTTCCTCCATCGTGATAAATCATTTTCGTTTTATTATTATCAAAAGGCACAATACTGTAGCTAGTAACCAAATATAGATTATGATAATGGTCCAAAAAAGATCTATCGAAGTTGTCGATTTCTTACGACATTATAAGGACGTGCGATGTGAAAACACTTATATAAGGGCCGTCACATCTTTTAGGCACAATCTATCTATCAACTGTAGCATAATAATATGTCAGCATTATAAAATTCATATTGTGCTGGGCCTCATCTAACTTAATTCATTTACCCTATTTCCCTTAGTCGCTTCCTACGACATGCTTCAAATAAACTATATTTATGGAGAGCTACAATTTTTGCAATCTAAATTTTACATTTCCAGTGCCTTATCTTGAAGCAGTTTCAGCCAAGCCAGACGGAATTAGATAACCTGTGTATTTTGGTACAAGGTCGGTGACCGATGCTCACGAAAAACTTGTTTCATTTTCTAGAAACGTGTGCTGTGCTGTCTTTTATATAATACCTAATATGCACTTTACGACTACGTTCATAGGGGTAGTCTAAGTTACCATCGTTCTTTGGTTATTTATCACCATTATTAAAGCGACACAAGTCCTACATCGCACTTCTGATGTATTTTTCCTCATGAATCAATAATGTATATTTTGTTTGGTAATTTGGTACTGGGCAAAATATTCCTGAGGCTGGAGTTCCTAGTTGGTTCTTCTTCAAGCCAGGCTTTTCGAACCAACGATTGAGATGAATCTATGATGATGATGGTTGTAAGATAACAAGTGCCACAAAATATATTTCGACGTTGAATGTATGTACTTTTTTATTCCTAGCTACCACGGCACGGGCATAATTACGACTACAGTGTACGTATGGCTACTAAAGAACACTAGCGCTTTTAGTTATGGATTATCGAAAGGTGAATAAACTTACCCACCTTAGCTAAGTTCGATAACTTATCGGCTACAAAAAGCCAACTCAAGAAGGTTCGACGCTCAAAATTGAATTTCGTACACTGACCTTCAAAGTAGTATAACCCTTAGTAGTCTAGTAGATTATAGTGAGATTGCGCTCACGCAGAAATAAAGCATTCATCGTATGGTAAAAGAATCATGATTTCTACAGGGTGATAGAAGTTGCTGTATTAACATTTTAATTCTATCAGCAGCTTCTAAGTCTACCGTTGGATGTAGGTTTAGGTTGTCAATATGTCCTCGGATGCGTGTGCGTTCGCGCAGCGGAATGTTGTTGAATTTAAAGATTTTAATTATGCAGATATTTAGTGTATGACGTCGTATAATTGTGTATGGTAAAAAAAAATTTGTGCACGCAGCCATTGTGGAGAAATTCACCAAAAACTGATTCCGCTGGGCGAACGTTCGCCCAGCGGAACTTTTTTTGATCCATTGACTTTAGAAGAAAAGAGATGTGTCCAAAAATTAGTGTGTATTTGTGTGTAATTGTGTATGTATGAATAAAATTAGTGCATGCATAAACTTCGGAGAAATTCAAGTTTCCGCTACGCGAACGTTTGGCCATTAGCTAGTTTTCATACAAAGCGCTTACATAGAGAGCTGTAGATTTTTACATACGTTGTTTTGAATTTGTTTATATTTGTTTAATAAACAGATTTAGAAAAAATCGTAAGGCTTAAAAGATAAAAATATAAACGTAAAATACGCTTATTAGGTCTTAGTTCTTAAAGTATGCACTTTGGGGTCTAGATTTTCACATTTATACAAACCTTGTAAGTGTCTGCAACATGTTGCCAAGTATCAATGATGTTCCGTTAGTAATTAAAGAGTTATAGGACAATTTACCACGAATAGATCACTGTTTACAAAGCAGTCAAATATCAAGACGTTCTAAAGGAATTGCATGGTAAAATGTATGCCAATAATTAGTGTATTCATTCAACTATTCACATGCAAAATTTCATGTCATTAAATTCAGTAATTAAAGAAAAACAATTATAATACTGACGAAGCATCGGAAACCTACATAACCCGACCAAGTTCGGATAGCTACAAAAAAGCGGCCGTGCAATATATTTAGGTAACATCCCAAAATTTACAGTATAATACCGGTATTGAATTGGTACAGGTGATAACACAATTGTTGTTTCGATATAATTTATAGGTCATTTATTTTTGTACACCTACTTTTTTAAATGTATTTGACTATGACAGAAAGTAGGTACCGTTTACGTAGGTACTTTATTTAAGTATGCGCTTGAGACTTGAGATATAATCTAAATACAGTGTAAACTCTTTATAACATTATTCTCTATAACGATAAACTCTCTATAACATAGAAAAGACCACAATTAAGTATTCTTCGTAATAGAGAATGGCGGCTGCGCTATAAAGAGTGTATCAATGTATGGGTTTTAAGGTTAACCAACCAAATTGTGGTCTTTTCTATGTTATAGAGAGTTTATCGTTATAGAGAATAATGTTACAAATTTAAACAAATTCAAAACAACGTATGTAAAAATCTACAGCTCTCTATGTAAGCGCTTTGTATGAAAACTAGCTAATGGCCAAACGTTCGCGTAGCGGAAACTTGAATTTCTCCGAAGTTTATGCATGCACTAATTTTATTCATACATACACAATTACACACAAATACACACTAATTTTTGGACACATCTCTTTTCTTCTAAAGTCAATGGATCAAAAAAAGTTCCGCTGGGCGAACGTTCGCCCAGTTATGATTAATCTGATTTAAAATGAATTTTAGTAGTTAGGTTTCGTTAGCATAAATTAGTATTTATCCACTTGTTATGTTAACCTCGACATTGTATTCACAAAATTACATTCCAAAGACTTTTTACTTTGGCAGGGTTATTCTTGGATGTCTGTTTGTACAGATGTATGTATTCTGATGCATAATATTGGCTGCAGCATCCATTTTACTGAACCATTTTAGTTGATATCAACTGTAATATTATTCTCAATTATATTCGTGATTGAATAAAAAATGTATCTTAATAAAATTGTTTCTTTAAAAGTCCCTTCTAAGTAACACATAATTTCACTTCCATTTCTCTATGTTGGTAATGGTAATTCAAAGAAACTCAGTTGTTGCTTCATATGACATGCGGCACGGCGTAACATAGGCAGCTAAGGTAAGTTAACATTTTTGCAACGTTTTGGAAAAAACATTGCAACGCGGTAGATATTGCTTTCCGTGAGGCAGCGATATAAGAATCCTAAATGAGGTAACGAGAACTTGCATGTCACGCCCGTTTTCATTGTATTGTTCATTGCAATCTTTATTCATACCCAATGAAGAGAAATACATAACCAAAATTCTTAATTTGAAATGATGACGCAGGAAAAGACTCAAACATTGCAATTAAGTTCATTAACATAACTGCTTTGAGGTGAATGACCTTAGTCGCCTCTTTTGACCATGACATCAACGGCAGGGTCACGCGTGGTCAAATTCGCACGTAGCATTTGCTAACATGACTAAACACCTTTATTTAGATACTGAGCTACCTACGTGTATGTGTCCTAATCTATGTATCGTAAAATCCTATCGGACACAAACTAGAGGCACAGTTATATAAGTACCCAGAGGCTAGTGTGTCCACCCCAAAGGGAATATAAGTGTGATCATTGTCATGACATGATATACGTACATAATATTTTCTAACATTTATATTTATACAATTATGGTCTCATCGAACTAATGTTCCACAGATAGGACAGGACGCAACGTGACGGGTAGTTTCATATAAGTTTTTCTCACGATGTTTTTGCTTTCTGTAGATTTTTATGTCATGGTATACGAATCCAGAACCGTCTGTTAGCGTTCTATCTGTTGAAGAATATTTGTATACACTCGTATGTATGTATAATAAATTAGTTATTCACATTAACTTGAAATTAAAACTAAAATATGCAAATTCCAAATTTATTTACAAATAACACGACATCACAACGTAATGGAAACCATATAAGGTACTGTTAAAACACTCTTTCCTAACTTTTAAATTTCGATACAAATAAATAATTCTCAAAAAGTGAATCACATGCCTAAAAACATTCGTTTAAAATAACAGGTACATCTTAGATCAAACTATTTGTTTCTCATTGAAAAGCATTCAAAATTTTTTTAGTTTGACCCCAAAACGTTATGAATTCATTGTAATTTTTCGTATTAGCATGGTTGAGACATGGACGTAGCGTAAATAATATCCAGGGCATTGCACAAAGCCCTGTAATTGACCTCATCACCACACCCTCGTTTGTAGCCAAAGCACTTGTAGATCAGCTCTCTTTCTCTTGGCGACACCAGTTGTAACAGATTACGTTGACAGAGAGCTCTCTCTACTGAAATCCTGGGCACTGTGCCGCATCTTTCGTTGTCTACATCCTTGAAGACCTCAACTATGTTGGAAATTTGATCAGGGAATTTAGCCAACTTCTGCAGCGCGCCTGAAACTATGGATCTCTCCTCAAAGTTGAGGAAGTTCAGTGGCGTATCACGGGTTGGGATGTGCGGTATTGGCTCTAGCAAGGGTGCTCTTTCTAACCCGCCTTGAGTGAGGGCTTCACCCACTGTGTCACAGAATCGCTGGTACTCGATGAACCGTCTCCTGTCAGGCGCTGCAAAGACTTCCATCAGGGTGTCCATCTCGACGGGAGTGAGGGAGATCCCGGAAGAGGCTAGACCGCGGTAGAAGTCCTCTCGGGGAACCACCATGGACCGCAGCGGATCGAATTGGGCGAGGAAGTCGTAGGGGCGCACTCCGTCTCGCACCACCTACAACATGCATTTGATAAGTTAAGAAACGTAATCAGGGGTTTACTCAAGATGAATGTGTTGTATTGGGTGTATGGTATTAATATGAAATAGGTACATAATTACATGTCGTACACATCCATATTCCCCGAATAAGGGGACGGCACTTATAAAGTTTTTATTAAGAGTAAAGATGTACGAAATTGGTTGAACTAAAGCCCCATAGCATTCCTCTAATGGACATGGAAGTGGAAGAAGATAACTGATTGAATATCTACTCACCCTGCCCTTGATCTTAGCCAGTATCTGGACGATGTCAGTCTCCAGAGGATTCTGTTCCTGACGCACTTTGTGCTTCACCACCGGCTGAGCAGTCACCGACGTGCTTTCATCTGGACGCACTTCAATCTGTGAAGTTCGGTGTCAAATTTAATTCACTTAGCAAATGATCACCCGGATAGTCATAACACAGAATTATCACTACATAGTATAAAACAAAGTCGCTTTCTCTCTCCCTATGTCCCTTTGTATGCTTAAATCTTTGAAACTACGCAAAGATGAGAGTGAGAGAGAAGAGTGATTCAAGAGGAAGGTTTATATGTATAATAACATCCATTAAATAGTGGAGTAGGCTATATATTTTATACCCGTGCGAAGCCGGAGCGGGTCGCTAGTTTTTAATAGCTTACCTCATCCAACATTGCGACGTAATTGAATCCTAAGTCATCTAGGTACCGCGCCTCCAAGGCTCGCAGCTGCGTTGGAGCCACCAGCACACCCGCCCTCGATAAAGCTCTGGAAAAGAGTAGACATGTTAATCGTTACTCTTTTTACAGTTTCTTTACGGCATGTTTCAAGTAAATTCAACTTAAGGGGGAATTGACATTAAAAAAATCTATCACGTAGATTGAATAATAATGACAGCACAACCCTGAAAGTATTAAAAGGAATTGGACTAAAATTACAAAAAAATATGATTCGGATATTGATGTGCTGGAAGATGTACATTTCACCACATAGACCTATTAAATTAAAATATTCTCAACCACTAACCTTCGAACTTGACTCCTGGACACGTGACCGTTGTTTGCCGCATCATGATCACCGAAGGCAGGTCGAAGATCTATGGAACGTTCCTTGCAGGCCTGCCTGATCCTTATCATGGCACCTACGCACAGATCCAGCTGGTCATTCGAGATGTCCTTCGCTCCAACTGGACTGAGGTTTTCCACTGCATCGCGAATCGCACCAGGGGTCAACGTTGGGTACTTCTCCAACTCCTTTATTGTGAAAACTGGGTAAAAGATAATATAATTAGATACATATATAAGTTTCGTACGATAATCAGATACATGCAAGGGGAAAATGGTGGCTAAAATTATCTGTCTGTATAGGTATATACATTCTTCATTCCTTTCGGGGTGGACAGCACCTCGGAGATTTGGTATCTCCCAAGTGACTTTGTAGCATAAATATTGGGGTTGTGATGACGCTCGGAACATGGGTGACAGGTTACTAGTCCATTTAGGCCCTTTAGCTAGTTAGCATTGTTTTTACGTCACAGACTAGTATGTGATAACGTCAAAAAATGAGTATTACTGGATATGTAATGCTCATTTTAATGCCCTTTGAATGAAATTAATATAGCCAATGGTGAAAACGTGCCGATACTTCGCCCAATCGGTCAATTTTCCTCGGGACCCTTATTATCTACCTGTAAAATGCTAGTGGCTAGTAGTAAAAAGTTGTTTCATTAAATAGACAAGAGAAGTTGTGAACTTGGATGGATATGGACACGAACGAATAAAAATACTCAAGTGCAAGTTTCAAGTAAATCGATACCTTGGTCGCAGTCATCCTCGAAGGTTCTCCAGCAGATCCTCTGGTTGTCGTTGGGGTCGAGGTAGTGCTTCATGATGCAGACGATCTCTTCCTTGTTGAGGATATTTTCCAAGCCCATCAGGTTAAGGGCGCGACGGAAGTTCTCCGGGGCGATGCGGCCGCAGTTCAAATGATCGTAGTCCTAAAACATAGTCAATAGACTATATCAGGGGTTCCCAACCTTTTTCAGCCCGCGGCACAATAACTTGTTTAAAATTTTGTCACGGCGCCTACCCGCGCCCTACCCTAGCTGCTTTTTGAGACATATAATTATTATAATCGCAAGATATAACAGAACTTTGGACTTCTGGTTTGTTTTCGATAATTCAGTACTCAATCAATAACAGAGAGTCAGGACCATGGGTGTCCTTGTCGGAAAACAAAATTAAAATATTTTTGATGATGATCAGAGGATGGACTCACGGCGCCCCAGGGCGCCGCGGCGCACAGGTTGGGAACCCCTGGACTATATCATAAACATACATATTATGTATGCAACACCCTCGGCTTCTTACAAAAAACGGGGATAAAAATCATCGAGACACCATTATCATATTTCTTTTGCACTTAGTCACATTCTACTACATACCAGGAGGGACTTAAACAACTTAGTAATATATTAACTGTGTATTATTATATTAACAGATTAGCACAGGGCTATTTGTAAGTAGTTATAAAATTTTAGTACATATAAAATTTATTAAATAAAAAACCATACGTTAAACCTATACATTATGAAAGCGAGTTTTTTTTCTAAACAAGAACGTCAGCTTACCAGCTCACAAGTTCATTAGTATAATTACCCTGAAGTACTCGTAAACCCTGATCCTGTTCTTGAGCACGTACTCCTGGACCCTCAGCATGATCTCCACGAGGTCCCTGGTAGGCTTCCGCTCCTGCAGCGCCGGGTGCACGATGTCTGACGGCCCCAGGGGGAAGGTAGACATGCCGGCCTCAACCTCAGGACGGGACAGCTTCGGCAGTTTCGTGTCGATCACTGTGTTCGGGTTTTGGTACTCCTGGACATTGAACACATAAATATACTCTCAAAGTAGTATAACCAGTAAATATCACCCCATGATTATCACATGCCGCTTTTCTTCTTTTCTTATTCGTAAATACATTACATTCACCCCGAATTAGGAAATAGGGGTAAGTTAAATCTATTGAGCGATATGCTATATCAATATCATCGCGATTCCCAACAGTTTTGGGAGTGGTAAGAAGGCAAAAGGATATGCTTATTAAATCCCCACATTCCCCGAACCCAGCCGGTTCCAAATACGATAATCTATACTCTCGGTGATTATATCTTAAAGAAAAGTTACAAAACTAGACTCACAGGTCCCAACCCTTGGATGCCCTCCCTCTTCACCGCCTCGATGGCTTTGAGGAATTCCACGTAGTCCAGGGTGTAGGAGTCCTTGATGAACCTCCTCACCAGGAGGTTGAAGTCCTCAGGGGACACTATCACACCGATGTAGTTCAGGATTCTGGCAAAGTGGGCGAATGTTATACGACCGTCGTATTTGGCTACCTGTGGAGTAATGAGAATTAGCAGGTGTTAGTAAATTTTTGAAGTTACTGTGAATGACAGTCAGTGAAAAAAGTGATACAGTGAGACCATCACTAACTTCTTCATCTCAAGATGTGTTGCGTAAGTAATGCAAAGCTCGTGGTGATCTAGAATGTAGATGGTCAGCTATCCAAGTATTGTCAAAGCCTATCTTTACGTAACTTCAGTGATCGAAGCAGAATCGCTGTTACAACTGAACTATTAGTCATTTGTTTATTAGACCTATAGGACATATCGCCGATAGATTATATAGGTAATATGCCAAATCATGTAAACTCAGAGAAATGTAAAAATTCTTTAGTAAGGATATCTACATCTCTTTCGATAGTTAATTGCTATGTGTAGATCATGTCTTTTGAGTTGATGAGAGAACGAAAAACGATCACAATCACGGAAACCTGAATCCCATAATAGACAAACAAACAAGACAAACGTGTTTACAACCATTAACCCTTGCAGAGTAGTCAGAGGTTCAGGTGTCCATCCTATAATCTTAAACTTAAAGGACACAACTACATATGTTTGTGATTAATAACTAACGCAACTTATCGCGTAAATTTTTATATAATAAAATTACCTTTTTTAACCCGACGTTTCGGCTACGTTGCAGCAGCCTTGGTTAATAAAGGTAACTTTATTATATAAAAACTTACGCGATAAGGCCCGTTAGTTATTATTCATGAGTGTAAGTCGCGAATCTCTTGAAACTACATATGTATGACTGTTCTTCCTCACCAGCTCGTAGTCCTGGAAGTAGGGCTGCAGTGGAAGGTTCCTCTCACCGATTGTGGCGAGGAGGGTGCACAGGCGGTGCATCTGCCACCTGTCCAGCTTGTGGCACTCCGGCTCCTTGGGAGGGGGGCATGCCTCCAGAGGGTTGATCACTGTGGTCTTCGTACGATCTGTGTCCTCTGTGAATGGAAGATGGAAGATAAGTGTATGTGAATATTGATCATAGTAACGCCCATAATATACAAAACATTGAAGTCTAGTTTAGAAAAATATATAATCACATATAACATAATATTGAAAACAAAACTAATGATTTGAGACGAGATAATGAAACGAAAGAAAATAATTTTAGTTCAAAAATGGACTGGTGATGATAAACCAGTTAATTTTTACTGTAATATTAGAAGAACCTCTAATAACTTATGTGTGTTAATGCGAAATGAATATCGTTTGTCAGTATAAGGAAAAAATAAGAAAATGAAAAGTGAAAATGAAAAATCCTTTATTTGTACTGTAACTTGACAATGCCTTACCACCATGAATGAGTCCACACAGCTGATGGTAGAGGATGCGGCCATCTTGGCATCGGAAGTAATCGGCCAGCTGGGAGATCTCCGCATCCGTCAGCCCGATCACCGGACGCAGCGGCCCGGCCAGCACCGACACGAATTTTGACTCTGAAATAATAATTAATAAATAAAGATGTAAGTACCTGGACTTATAATTTCATCATCAGATTATTTCAGTTCGCCATAGGACATACAACTTCTCAATTTCTAAGGACTTTAAAGCTAGCCTATCAACCCTGATTATATCCTTCTTACATCTGATCTGTTTTTCATTGTATGAAATCGCTGTTTCAATGCAAAACGTATAGATACTCATCACAAAGATATTGAGAAAATATTGGTGTTCGTCTCTACACTTGAGACCGCATCTGTATCCAACTACCTGGTCTCAAATGCAGACAGTCCTGACTATTCACTACTCAACGTGAAGGATTGCGTACTAAGCCATCGGTCAGGCGCTGACTATTGTGTATTTTAAGAGTCTTATTATTTAGGAGGAGTTTGCCACAATAACAGACAAGAGAAAAAAAAATCTTTGCAATTTTTTGTCCTACCCGCACATTACCATAATACCCATATATGTATAAATGCATGTACACAAGTTGTAAAAGGCGACTGAGGTCTCACCAGAGATGAGGGAGTTCCCCTCAGGGTCCAGCGGTCGGTAGAAGTCCCACAGGTTCAGCCCCACGCGGAACACGGCGGCACGGATCTTGTTGCACGTCTTCCACGTGTCTGCCATGCGGAGGTACTGCAAGAAAGGCATATATTCTACACTTTATGATGTGTCGTAGGAGGTAACTGAGGGATTAGGGGTCAATTGTTTAGCTATTCTGTTCTTAATCCCCCGATGAAGTACCCCGATAGTTGTATCCAAGGGTTGTCCAAGCCGGAAGGATGTGCGTAGATACTCGTATACATATATTACCGCCTCTATGTCCGTAACGGGATAGTCTCTATTGGGCGTACGTAGCGTGAAGAACAGAAGAGCATGTATGAGAAGGTTAATCTGTTAAGTTAAGTCTGGATCGTTCCAGATATATTTACATACATTATTGTAAAAACTAAAATCATTGAGTGTAATCATAATCAAGATGTGACCACATGATTTTGGATTCCGTATCAGGAATTATCCTTAGTAAACTGATTTAATCATGTAGATCTATCACAGTTACTAAGGAATAACGGCGAAAGATTAATTACGAGTATTATCGGTCACACTAGATATTGAATGTTTGAATTAATTAGATCTCAAATTTTGCCATCTTGAGGCCAATTTAGATGGTGGATACTCAACCCTTAATTACTCTGAACTACTACTAATCGTAAGTTCAATGTATGCATACAAATCTCAGCCAATACTCCTTAGAAGCCACATCCAACATCCACATTTAGAAACAAAAGTTCGAACTAAATTAAAAGTCTCGAGAAAATAGGTCAGTTACGATCGAATACGTTCTTGACCTTATCACGATTGTAAGCCACCTAGAAACCTTTACAACCCCATGCTAACATATACACTTACACCCACAGATCAAAATGACCATAGAATTTGACTAGGGTGGATAGAAACTCGGACTGTAAGGCTTCACTTCTTCTTGTACATTGCTTTAATAAATTTTTGATATCTTACGTGGGCTGGCATACAAATTTTGCTAGGTCTTTTTCTGGTTCGCTCTAAGAATAAATGTAAGCGGAATTCATTAGAGTAAAATGATAACACCACTAAGAGATTGGACTTTCTTTAAGGTAGTTTTTGGTGTTAAGCTATGCAACATTATCTAGCTAAACTGTAGCCTGTTAAATATGAATACCATGCTCAGACAGAAGCTGAGATATATTCACTGGTCACTTTTCTGAGCTTTACTTTTGGGTTTGTGATGTCATTAATGTACTAAATATTCATGCGTGTGATATTATATAATATTTAAAACATTACCTTGTCATGCATCTTGGCGGTTTGTTTAGTAAAAATCACACATAAAATTTATAAAAATACATATAGAAAAATAACCGTTTTTTTCGAACCGATCGTACGAAAGTTAGCGTCGTGTTTGTTTATTTGTTTACTATTGGCATGACTACCTCTTGTCAGATGAGACCACTCTAATTGACCTCTATACAAGTAGTAGTGACTAAAATTACAAAGGTCAGGCTTCAGTGGTCATATCTAGAGAATAAGTTAAGACACAAGTACATAATAAACAAATTCTTTATGTCTATTTAGCAAAATACTCCAAAGCCATGATTTTTTTTGTACTGTCATCAAATGTGCTTGGAAGCACATAAATATTATATCCATAACGACTAATATTACAAAATAATCTTACAGACATACATATAAATCATGCCCCATTCCCTCTAGTATAGGTAAGCAGTGATCGCGGATACCCATCTGTCCCGATCCTGACAATCCTGCTTTGCTTCATTGACACTTTTACACCTCCTCATATACATTCGACTGTTATTACTTTACAAGTATTCAGAGGCTTGGCTGACCATTTACGAAGGTTAATAAAAGCTCACGTTTCAGTACATAATCAGTACATAAAATGTGACAACGTCTGTCACCACCGTTTAGGTACCTCAACATGATCATGCATACATACTGACCATAACTTTCTTATATACACGACAAGCCTTTTTCACTAAAGAGTAGCAATAAGAAGTACCTATACCCGTAGAGACGGGCGTGATTTGTGCTTATTAACTTAACATTGTAACCCCTTAAGGGATTTGACTCATACATGTTCCTTTCAGTGGTAGTAAGTATCTTCATTGGTACGTGCTGTTTATACAAAATACAGCACACAGTTTAACAGTAAAACGATCACCCATCCAAAAACTAAACACCACTTAACTGAAGTTTAAAAATAGCCTGAATCGCTGATTACTAGTCTAGATCGAAGGCTGCACTGCGCAGGCTCGGCAAGATGATGACGTCACAGATCGATCGCCGTCAGAACCTTTGGCGGGTTGGGCCGACCCGCAGCCTGCTCGGTTATGTCCAGACCCCATGTGTGGGCTAAGTTTTAGGACCAGGAATACTCCCTCACAGAAAACCTCACTCCGGTGGGGTGACAGCTGTCTGCCCTCGTGGTGATTTTGGTCGGACTCGGTGTTGTGATTATGTGTTAGGTGCTTTTCTGGTGACAAGTTTCGTGGTCTTTAAGGTGGGTTTTTATTTGTAGTAAATGTACATTGTATAACATATATTTTGACTGTTATCCAACGCATATAATCAGAGCTTCGTAAGCCTATTTCTGAGATTGTATACTGTAAGTGTTTCTCAAATTTAACACAGGTATTGTCTATACATTTAAAGCTAGCAGTATAGATGTGTAAGATGCTTAAAAACAAATATTTGAGATCCTTTTTAAACAAATGACTACTATACAAATATTCTTATGTCCTTTTATCCCTTTCAAGGTGGTCTGGAACTAGTACACGTAATATTTTCTCTGTCACCTTTGACATTTACATGGTCATGTTGTTATTATGGAAGACTGAACAGCGATTGGTTAATATCTATCGCCCAATTAACTATAGATATCCCTAGTCCTTTAGTTGTCTTTTATGACACGGTGGGGTAATTTGATGAATCTTTCGACAGATATGACAAACATTTTGAATAATGTAAAGAACGCATGAAAAAGTGTTTAATCTTTTACGATATAGTACCTGTATTAAATGCTAGCTGGATACATAATAATTGATTATCAGGGTAGGTAATCATTCTAAGTTGGACCTAAGTTTGTAGCTTACATTGACTATATTTGAAAAACAATGGACACAAGAAGTTTACAATGTGAAAAATACTTTCAGTGCTCAGTCACGCAAATAACTTGGCTTTAGCTGAATTTTACTACAAAATGATAGATACTGTTTATATTCTAATAAAGTTCTAAACCAACTTGCAACTTACTACATATTTTCAATCCCTTTCAGGGAGTTGGTAGACCCAACAACTCCTTGCTACTTTTACCATGACTATCGGCATTGTAATGGCATTTATATGGAATATTGTTAACAATATTATTACATTTTGCCAGTCCTAATAGATACCATCAAGCTCTATTTCTTTAGTCGTCTAATACCATAGTCCTAGTGATTTAATTCATCACATTCTATCATTCTTTTTACACCCTAGACTACATGATTATCGTTTTTCTGCCTAAGACCCATAGTCCTACAGTTAAGTTCTCAATACTTCACGATGTACCATTCTTCTTACATCCTAGTCTACATGATTTCCCTTATTCCAGTAAAAGCAAGAACCAGTCCATCAAAATGATCAACGTGGGTGGCGTGGTGTCCATCATCCTCTTCTACGTGCTCATCCTGGCAGTGGGCATCTGGGCGGCCAGGAAGAAGCCTCCTGGCAACGATTCTGAAGAGGAGGTGATGCTGGCGGGGCGGTCTATTGGACTATTCGTCGGGATATTTACTATGACAGGTAATTTAAAGCATAATATATAGGTACTGTGAGGAAAAACCTGAGGCAATGTAGGTCTCCTTTTGGATAGGTAATAGTCAGTATGTATGACTGATGTCGTTTTCATTATTTTGTCATGCTACGTACTGATTATGGGGTGGAATGTGGATTTAGAGTGACTAAAATACTCGTAGATATAATGGTGATCACTCAAGCTAATGACTGTCCTGTTAACGGTCCTGAAGAGTGAATATGGATACACAAGTAAGATTTTTTTTATAGAGAGGTTGAAAGTGTTTTTATTATTTTCTTTGCAAGCCCTTTTATCGAATAGAAATCATGCTATAGCCAATTCCGTGCGTCATAAGTCATATTGAAATGACCCCTATATAAAATGCCTAAACCCACTAACTCCCAAACTTCTTATTTATTAATTATAGAAATAATATTCTTCTTAGTATAAAGAAAAAATGCATGCATAATGTATTTCCAAAGGAAAGTAATGAAATAAACAACATATCTATAAAATACTTTATGAAACAATACCCAACACCTTCACATGCGAATTAGCAACAAGCGACTCATGTGTAAAACTAACTCCTGCAAAGGGGCTTTCACTTGAGCGAATGAAAGCTCTACAGAAGCATTCAAACAATACAAACCTTTTTATAAACATTGTTACAAAGGAACGCTTTGCTTTGTACTAATTAATTTGTTATATGAATACACTTACATAATGGAACAACGAATAAACGGTTTGATGAATCGTATACAAACATTTAGGCTAGTTGTTATGGAGTCTGTAAATCATCTTTTAGGACTTTCACTCTAGTGTTTTCCAATACACTTTTTACAAATTACGCATTTAGGTTTATTAGGTTGGAGATAACCTTTTACATACATATCTCCTATATCTGATTCTTGATTAGGCAGCTGATCTTGTTAAATGAATAAATGATGTTATTATAAGAATTTTATTAAGATGCAAAGAGACTTTTTAACTCTTTTGGGTTTGACACAACCTATTACTAACATACCTATAGCTTAGATTATTAAATTTTAGCTTTTACGTCACATTAACCATTTGCCTCTTGTTATAATCACTGTTTCCGTTGCCATAGCAACGTGGGTCGGCGGAGGCTACATCAATGGCACAGCAGAGGCTATATACACGTCTGGCCTGGTCTGGTGTCAGGCTCCCTTCGGATATGCCCTATCTCTGGTCTTTGGTAAGTAGTAGCTTTTAATTAACTAATAGTCTGTGACGTTAAGAGAATGATAATTGCAGTTCTTCCCAGCATATCGTAGGAGGCGACTAAGGGACCAGTGGTAAATGGGTTCTATTGAGTGATATTCTTCCCAGCATGTCGTAGGAGGCGACTAAGGGATAAGTGGTAAATCTATTAAGTGATGGGCTAACGACCTGTTAACATTGTTCCGTATGGTAATACAATCCGATTATTCATGCTAGAAAGTGTCATAGATAGTCATATCTCCGAGGTTCTGTCGACTCCGAAAGGGATTAAAGGACGTGAATGTGTATGTTTAATTACATACATAGTTATCCAAGATTTTTTATTATATAACCACTGAATGAATATATACTCTATTTTATTATTCTTATTTGGTCTTTCAAGAGTGGCAGCATAATATTTAGCGACAGACTATATTTCCAACAAAGTTTCTTTCTCAACATCAGGCGAAGCCATTTGAACCAGAAAATTTTATTAGTGCTTGTGTTATAAAACTCGTCATATCTTACTGTTGTTTTCAGTGCCTCTTAAAATATATAACCCAAGAAAAATAAGACCCGAAATCCCGGCTCTAACATGTGCAAATGTATGAAATGATTTTCATTTACGTACATAATTTACAGCCGCTAACGGGGAAAACATCGTGTGAAAACCAGACTATCCCTTGGGATAGGTAATAGCCATTGTATACGGCGATATGGTTCACTACTTATCACGTTGGGTGCTGTATATATACAGTGAAATATGGGTTTTGAGTAGCTCATACCGAACATGGCTTCGAAATTTCAGAGATGGACAATCAAGGGTCTAACAACCCCGACTCAATTTAAAAAGTGTTAATGTATACGCAATTCGTGAAGCGTATGTTATGTTATATTAAATAACTATAAACTTGATTCAAGCCTCTATCTATCTAAAAGGACTTAAAACTTCACAGTGTACATAATAGTTCTAATTTTCTCCCATAGGTGGCATATTCTTCGCAAATCCAATGAGGAGACAGGGTTATGTCACAATGTTGGACCCCCTTCAAGACTCATTTGGGAGTCGTATGGGAGGCCTCTTATTCCTGCCTGCCCTCTGTGGAGAGGTGTTTTGGGCGGCCGGCATTCTAGCTGCCCTTGGTGAGTTTATATACTTGAATATATTTTTTAGACTTATGGCATTTTATCACTACATAGTATAAAACAAAGTCGCTTTCTCTGTCTCTATGTCTCTTTGTATGCTTAAATCTTTGAAACTACGCAACGGATTTAGATGCGGTTTTTTTAATAGATAGAGTGATTCAAGAGAAAGGTTTCTATGTATAATAACATCCATCAAATAGTGGAGTAGGCTGTATATTTTATACCCGTGCGAAGCTGGAGCGGGTCGCTAGTAATTTATATATTAAAACTATTAAAATAAAGTAATAATTTACAATAACTACATTACATAATACAAATATAACAATTACTATATCTCTTTGTAATGATCGCTGTCTGAGCGTCTTAGGGTTCCCAAGACACTGATAGCATTCGCCCTCTGAATAACAATGATCATTTTTGAAAGAAGAATGTTCCAGCTCTGGTATCTTAACATTTCTCAATAAATCGATATGAAATATCTACTTAAATTATAATACGTGGATATATAAATATTTGTATCTGTGTGTATATAAACTATGCAATGCTAACTACCTGCCTTTCATTCATATCCTAAAAGGCCATCTAGAGATCGGGGTTCATAATATCTTTTGAGGGGACGAGCTAGAAACCTGCCTATATTCCTATATTCTATTACATTCGATTCCAACTTCGATAGTTAACTAAAACTGATCCAAGTATACAATGCCAATATTTTGTCTAACTTAAAAAGGATTAAAAGTCGGCACTAAAGATGATAACATTAAAAAAGTATTTAATTTGTCTAAAGGTTTACTTAGACGGTCGACATTCTTTGAATATCGTCCATTTCGATTTGATTCGACTGTGTATAATCTAATTTTAGAATTGAATACGGATTAATCGATATTGTAGAACGATTCGATAGTAATTGAAGGTCGCTAATTCTTAGTATTGTTTACGAATTCCAGTACTTACATATTAATAATAATAATAATAATAATAATAATAATAATTGGACATTATTACACCAATTGAACTAGCCCCTTGGTAAGTTCAGTTAAGACTTGTGTTAAGGGTACTAGTCAACGTATATTTAAGAAATACATACATATTAGGTCTTTACCTACGAAATTGCCGTTTTGTATGAAAAAATTTAAACGAATTTTTTTCTTGTATTTTTTAATTGTATTAATCGAAGTAATCACCCATGCAATCAATGCATCTTTGCCAACGCAGTGGCAGTTTATTGATGCCCTTCTTGAAGAAATCAGCTGGACGGGAGGCAACCAATTCTTCAAAGGCATTTTGTACTGCCTCTCGGGTATTAAATTTTTTTCCCGCCAAGAAGTTATCCAAATTCTGGAAAAAGTAGAAGTCTGTAGGCGCAAGGTCTGGTGTGTACGTTGGATGATGGAGAGCTTCCAACCCCAGTTCTTGCAACTTGGAGACCGTCTGCTGTGCAGTATGAGGTCGCGCGTTGTCGTGCAGGAGCAGCGGAGACGAGCGATTGACCAATGCTGGTTGGAGATGTGCCAGCTTCTCCATCATTGTGTTCAGTTCTTCACAGTACACATCTGCAGTAATGCTCACCCCGTTTGGTAAGAAGCTGTGATGAATCACACCGGCGCTAGACCACCAAACAGTGACCATCACTTTTCTAGGGGTAAGTTTTCGTTTAGGGCACTGTTTAGGTGCTGAACCAGGATCCAACCAACTTGCTGAGCGCTTGCGGTTGTCAAACAGAATCCATTTTTCGTCGCACGTAACAATGCGGTTCAAAATTCCTTCATTTGTGTGTCTGTTGAGCAGTGCAAGGCACGTCTCGACGCGTACTTCGCGCTGGCGATTATTGAGTTCGTGGGGCACCCATTTGTCAAGCTTTTTTACCTTGCCAATTTGACGCAAATGGACCAATTTTGTTTTGACGCTAACGTCGAAAGCTGCTGCTAATTCCGCCGTAGATTGTGTATCATCAGCTTCCATAATCGCCTTTAATTCGTCATTGTCGACCAAAGTCTTCGGACGACCACGAGGTTCATTTTTCAGGTCGAAATTCCCAGAACGGAAGCGAGCAAACCAATAACAGGCGGTGCGTTGGTTTGTAGTGTTAGCTCCGTAAACGTCATTGATGTTGCGTGCCGCTTGTGCCGCGTTGCTGCCACGACGGTACTGATATTCCATAATTACTCGAATTTTTAACGTATCCATGATGACGAAAAAGATTGAAATGCGATGAAAACGTAACACTAATCAATAAACAAATGACTACTTTAGGAAAAAGAATTCCATGTTTTTAAAATAAAATTAATTTGAAATTAGAATTCTTAGTCAAACAAAAATTATTTTGATTTGAAATGGCCAGTACTGCAGAACGGCAATTTCATAGGTAAAGACCTATTATTATACATAGATAAATACATATATAGCATATATAATTAACAACCAGACTGGAAAGCAGTAGAAAAGCGTAGTTCTTAACTCTGCCTCCACCGGGAATCGAACCCGGGACCTCACTATTAGCGTTCCGACGGCTAACCGATCGCGCCACGGAGGTCGTCAAAACACATATTATATTGACCTTTTAGGATGGACAGAACCTCAGCTTCACAATACTTACTCGGCTGACTTTATTATCAGGTATTGGGGTTGAGATTGCAAATTAATAACGGGTTGCTAGTTCATCGTCTACTAAACTCCATTTAGCTTTAATGCCTTAGACACGAAGATCTCTCTATTAGCATTATATTAACTTCACTATATATCACTCACAGAACTTCTAGAATTACACGGGAGCTGTATAGTATATATAACATACATAGTATAAAACAAAGTCGCTTTCTTTGTCCCTATGTCCCTTTGTATGCTTAAATCTTAGAAACTACGCAACAGATTTTGATGCGGATTTTATGTATAATAACGTCCATTAAATAGTGGAGTAGGCTATGTATTTTATACCCGTGCGAAGCCGGAGCGGTTGGCTAGTATCAAATAAATACGAAGATCTTTGTAGCCCGAACGATCACTCTCTGCACGCTAAGTGAGTGATGTATTTTATTACCGGTGGAAGCAAAGTTAAGAATTAAACCTTTTCCTACTTTCCAGTCCGGTCCTACCTACATATATTTATGCCTCTATGTCCGTAAGAGGATAGGCAGATACTACCGATCGCCACCTGGAACGATCCTAACAAATCTCCCTTGCTTCACTCACACCCATTAACCTTCTCACACTTGCGCTTCTATTTTTCATGCTGCGTATACTCGCTTTGATTATTTATTATATATACGTAATTTCTTAAATATATTACAACTAGTTCCTTTTACACAAGTCTTAAATGAACGTACCCAAAAGGATAGTTAAATTGGTGTAATAGTGTCATAACTATTATTATATATGTATAACCCAAATCTACTAATGCGTTTTAGCATAATCGTAGTTCAATATCACTTCAGAAATGTTGGTAGTGTGTTGCAAGAGTGTAAAATTTCACCATAAATGACAGCATAAATATCACATTTTTTGAGATTAGTATAGCTACTACTATAATTAAATGAAATGTAATTTAATAATGTAATTTAATGTTAAATTAAATGAAATGTAATTTTATGAGTTGTGTAATTCAATTATTGTCTATGAATTCTATTGTATGTTGAATATTGTATGTTATTGATGTGGATGTCTCAATAAAGATATTATTATTATCAAATTTCGATTACTATATACGGCGTAATATATCTTTTTTCCTATTCACCGAACAACTTTACACTGTTACAGAAGTGATATTGAACAGTTATTTTGCTAAAAGAATTACTGGACTTTGGCCCTTTTTGGGTTAGTTCAATCGTTGTACAAAACCTCCCCAACATTATGATTCCATCGCGTTCCCATTTATATAATGAGCAACTCCCACAATTTCATGAGCACTCCCATTAATTAGCATCCTGCTACATGTAGTTTTAATAATGGTAATGAATGGTGACAGATTGTAGATAACAAATGTTGGTTGTCATTCGGTCACCAAAAATGGGGTATGCTGGGCGTGCTTAATGTCTGGATAGGTGGATATGTCGAGTTTCGGTGACCGAAAATTAGTAATGAAATATGTTACTTTACGGATTGATAATAGGCTGTATTTGTGAATATAAATATATGGTTTTTCTATCTAATATGCAAAAAATGTTACGCTGTGTCTACTCCAAAAGACATCGCAGTTTTGACCTTTTGGTACTCTTATTTTGTCTCGTACAACTCGGGGTGGTTTCAGTCAGAGTGCTACTAAATCGTCCTAATATCTTTATCATAATTTAAAGAATCTCCGTCACCTGTTTCCTTAATATATTATCTTTATATGAAACCTTTATTGGTAAAAATCTCGATTAAGTGACGTTAGCTCAGTCGATTGTTTTTTCAGTTATTAAGTCTTTTTTTTACTTTCTTTATGTAAATTCATACGATGATAAATGCTCAATCTCTTATCACTGATAACATAATACTAGCCGAAAATAAGAATTCCTTTTATATATATTTTATGAGTAAACTACGTACGAAATAAAACATTTATTTCGTCCGTAGTTTACTCATAGGATAGAGGCTGTCAAATATGTCACTTGCCAGCCTACCTTTTTCTATTCTATGATGTAGGTCTCGACGTAAAATCTAGGTGTAACAAAATAAGAATCTTGCCTTTTCAACCGTCAACATTTCCTGCAAAGTTGTTCAAAGTTTGACAAGGGTAATCGTGATTTATCGAAGCTTCAACGTGGCTTCCTACACAACTCACATTATGGCGTAAGTTGGATAGATAGTGAAGGAAATTCGTGAGGAAACCTATCCCTTGATAGGTTACATAATGTCTGTACACAGTGACATGGCATATCATCTGTCAATTTAGGCTCTACTGTCTGGTAAAATTGAATTGGAGCAGTCAAACCTGATTGTAATGATCAGTGATGCAGACGTTTATGTATTTACTAGAAACGTAGAAGTTACATTGTGATTTGGGACGTTCAAAGAATGCTAATCTTTTTCCCATGTCATTATGACGCACCTATGGCTAGCAGTTAATGGAATCTATTAGGCAACGAGCTGCTTGCCTATGACTTTATTATTATTAAAGTTAACCGATGACAGTTTTCATTTAAAGAACGTGAATACCTTTACTTGTATAATATACCATTACGTCACATTAACTGTCACCCATCTGTCACCAGGTGCAACCTTAGCTGTCATAATCGACATGGACCATCGCACCTCCGTGATCTTCAGCGCCTGTGTAGCAGTCTTCTACACGCTGTTCGGCGGCCTATACGCCGTTGCCTATACAGACGTGATCCAGCTGTTCTGCATCTTTCTGGGCCTCTGGATGTGTATTCCATTCGCGTGGGCCAATGATGCGGTGAAGCCTCTGTCGTCGATGTCTGTTGACTGGATTGGGAAGGTGGAGTCCAACTATTATTGGTACTATGTGGATTATGGACTGCTGCTGGTGTTTGGTGGGATTCCTTGGCAGGTGAGTGAACAGTTCTTATACTGCAGCCAGCTTTATGTGTCGTTAATATCATTTATAATAGTTATTGATATCGGCTATTTTGTTATTTTGTATATTTATTTATTATAAGGTAAAAAACAGATCTTCAATCAAAACTATGATTAACAAAAAATAAATACTAAACGGAATTACTAGACTGGGATACTAAGTATTGTACACAGCGTGACATGAGTACTATTATATTGCACATATAGTACAAAAAAAAGGCAAAAACGAATGCACGTATAACTTGACGTGATAGGTGGTAGGACATGGTATATGTTAACATGTAAAGGCGTATGTAAGATTAAGCTTAGCAGTATGTTTGTAACTTGGAATGTAAATTTCATTCAAAATACATAAACTATAAATTTTCTTCGAACTCAATACTATTTAGATATAAAAACCTTTTCTTAACCTTTTCCCTTCCCAAGGTATACTTCCAACGGGTGCTGAGCAGCAAGACAGCGGGTAGGGCCCAAATCCTCTCTTACGTGGCAGCTATTGGATGCATTTTCATGGCCATACCACCAGTGCTCATCGGGGCCATCGCCAAGTCTACCAGTAAGTACATTCAAAGTCAAAGTCAAATGTTTTTATTCAACATAAGTACAAGTACGGTACATTCATTGAAAGTCAAAACATTTGCCTGACACTGGTTGTCTCTTAGCATTGTAATTCTACCGTTGGTTCGGAAGCTCTGGCTCGGAGAAGAACCAACAAGAAATTCTGGCTTTCAGGATTTCAGGATTGATTTCATGAGCATATTGAACCCTTATGGGGTTTTTAGTCACTTGGCTGTAAATATGTGTATACATAATAATATGTGTATACGTTAGTTCATATATTTTAGGGGTTAGGTTGAGATTTCCTTGGACACCTTTAGTATAATTCACGGATCTGTAATGACATGAATATGAAAAAATGGTGAAAGATTGATATAACATACTAGTACGTTATTCATAAAATATGTGCTAAAACAAAAAATAAGCTAGCTTTCTATTAACATAGTCGTAAAGCATTGTTTGGAAATTACGACACTAGCTCTTACTATCTGATACCTCTTGAAAAATAAGTTCTACGTAGCCGCTAGCATAGCATACAATCACTAAACCATAGTTACAGAGATGGACACTGCAACCTCTGACTACTAAAACTTACTGGTCTTGAATCTTATTTATCATTTTTTCTTATCTTATTCTACCCAGCCTGGAACGAAACGGAATACAAAGGCCCTTTGACCTCCACCGGCGAGCTGCCTCCAGACCAGACCTCCATGATCCTGCCGCTGGTGCTGCAGTACCTCACCCCTGACCTGGTCTCTTTCTTCGGCCTTGGAGCTGTCTCGGCGGCTGTCATGTCCTCAGCTGACTCCAGCGTCCTGAGTGCTTCATCCATGTTCGCCAGGTGAGTGCTGGTGACTAAAAAGGAACTAAGAACTACTTGAGTGTTTGTTTTAAAATCTGTGCTGTAAACATATTTGTTGGATTATGTTTTCGTGTGTGTCTTGTAATTGTAAAATAAACAGCTTATTGATAGTTGATACAACGTAGGTTTATAGAGATGCCAAGATGCCAAGGTGCTGATTCTGGTAAATTACGTAGGATTAATTCGTTGATCTCCAAATTGATAAATATCTGAATTTTAATTCTACGGTTTTGACACTAGTATTAACTTACAACGTAAAGAGTTAGTTTCATTAAGATAAAGCATTCAAGCATAACTAAGTAATATTTACAAACCTCAAATATTTCTCGTTAGACGTAAAAGGAAAGCTAATTAACTGCCGTTCTTCCTGGTATGTCTCAAAAGACGACTAAAGAACTAGGAGTAAATAGAATCAATCACCAATGTTCCATATAGCAACCCTAATGTTTATATTTAAAGTCTCCTAGGGGATATTACTGTGTCTCAGAGATTCTGTCCACAATAGGACATGAATGTATATGTATGTATGTAGAGGAAAGTCACCAAATATGAGTGCGGTAGTTAGTAGACCGAATGAAACAGAAGATGGCCGATTGTTGCGTTTCATACTTATAGAGAAATGAAGGTATTCCATATAAGGATACTATTTCATATTTGGTGACTTTCCTCTATTAATGACATTATTCCCTTGGTCCAGGAACGTGTACAAGCTGATCTTCCGGCAGAACGCCTCCGAGATGGAGATCATTTGGGTGATGCGCGTCTCCATCTTGATCGTGGGGATCCTGTCTACTCTTATGGCGCTTACCATCCCTTCTATTTATGGACTTTGGTGAGTGAAGGACTGATTAATAAGGTTCTATGAAAGTTTCAGAAGTTCAGTAGTAGTATAAGCGCTTGGGTAGTCAGAGGTTCAGGTGTCCATCTCAGCAATTGCGAAGATAGTAATTGTATGGCCACCTCGAACCCACGTGTTGACCAGATGGTCAGTACTGAATGTGACAGGTGGTAAGCCATGTTGCCATTTAAAAGCACTAACTGTTCGGGGAACAGGTAGGTTTCCTCACGATGTTTTCCCTCACCGTAGTATTCGATGTATTTCGTAAATGTATTTTTATTTATAATTAGAAAGGTTTCGATTGCATTACATTAATAATAATAATATTTGGACATTATTACACCAATTAAACTACCCCCTTGGTAAGTTAATTTAAGACTTGTGTTAAGGGTACTAGTCAACGTATATTTAATATATACATATTATATATGGATAAATACATATACAGCATATATACCACGGAGATCGTCGATATCTCCTAGGTCACTTTTTAGCATAAATATCAGTGTATAATATTTTTATTATTATAATAATTAGTAGGATTTCGATTGAATCATTATTATATATACATAAATTTGTTAGTTACATCTATAAGCTCTAGTCTCGTGGCTGACCTGCTCAAGCCCTAATCGCGTGTCCTCGGCGACCCTTCCACTACATTCCCACTCAATGGCGAATTATTCGTACTAATAGCTTCATTATTCATTGCACCATAACTCTAATGCTCGCTGCACGTGACTCAAAAGTTGTGTCGCCTATTATTGTACACTAGTTACTGGGCAGTGATTCGGTTGTATATGTTACCGACAACCCGATTTCAGGACAAACTAGTTTGGCCTAGGCTAAACTAGTTCTTCTTACACGCGCTAGGATTAATTAGTAAGGTTAGGTTAGTAGAAAAAACTAGTTTAGCTTAGGCCAAACTAGTTTGTCCTAAAATCGAGTTTGGCCGGTAACATATACATTTGGCTACATCAAACACTTGTCACTGTCGCGTGCTAGTCTGGGACGTAAAATGAATGATAACTAGCTGCCGTTTTTCCCCAGGAGGTGACTAAGGGACTAGGGGTATATAGAATCTTTCATCAATGTTCGATGTAACAGCACAATCCCAATATTCATGCTAAAAAGTGACCTAGGAGATATATTTCCGAGGGTCTGTCCACCCCGAAAGGGATTAAAGGACGTGTATGTATATGTAACAACTTGTCACATTGGATACTGAGTTAGTTAATACGTTGTTTCGAGGTGGTATTTGATTCAATAATTGCGGATATGGACACGCGAACCTGTGACTACCCCGCAAGGGTTAATGGTAGTGACTGTGTTTGTTATACTTTTCTTGGGCAGTGGTTTTTAGTTCTTATTGTATACATATATATAAACATTTCCGTTTTCTGTAGGTAACTGTAGGTTAGGTTGGGTTTAAGATGATGACATAATTCATTATTGAATTTCATAAATTTCGATAAACATATTCAGGCGATTGTAATGTGGTCTTACATTATCCACACATACATACATACAAATCCTCTAATCTCTATCGAGGTGAACAGAACTTTAAAGACAAAACCTCCTCGGTCGTTTTTAGCATTTCTTATTAACACTAGTGTTAAATAAACTTTGCAAGAGGCTAGTTCAATTGGTGCAATAGTGTCCTAAATAATATTTTTACTGTTATGACATTCTTACTCCCCGAGTCAGCAATTACTAGCCGGGAAGAAATACTGATAATATGAATGATATAATAATATTAAAAGCGTTTATATATAGCCCCAAAAACATACACAATACGAAAAGTTTACAATTAAAACTTACAAACTAGGGGATATAACTTTCGCATGTTACTATCACAGTAAAAGGGTTTATTTGTTAAAGCATTGCACAATGTTTATTATGCCTGCGTCTCTCCTTCGTGGTACAAGTCATTATAGTTTCAACATGACACAACTTGGGCGCATTAACACATACATACTCCGACTTCTGCACGACTTTTTGCAAACATTGAAGCTAGGATTAGCTAAAGATCTAGACTAGTAATACATAGATATACTAACATTCATTGATACCTTTTGGCGTCGACAGAACCTTTCAGAAATAAGATTTTAAGTATTGTGTTATTGAATAACGTATAATGCCAACTAGCTGCGTATCTTATCTATATATATATATATATATATATATATATATATTCATGTCTCTACGTTCCTCATAGGATAGTCAAAGAGTATTGAACGCCACCTGGAATGATCCTGACAAATCTCTTGCTTCCCTCACACCTATCAACCTTCTCAAATATGCTCTTCACTGCGTATGCCTTGAGAAGAATCTCGAAAAAGACGACACTAATATTACATATGAATGCCATTTTAACTCTGATAGTCATGTTAGATATGCTTGAAGAGATATGAGTAATATTTCTCCAAGGTTCTGTCCACCACAAAAGAGTTAAAAGAACGTAAATGCATATCTATACGACACAACGTGTTAATAAAATTGAATAGAAATATTAATTCAATAAATATCCAGCCCCATCTATAATTTTGTAGCACTGTCATGAAATATGGATGGTCGGGCAATAATAAATAAGTGTTTCGGGTAATATCTCAATAGTGAATGATCTTGCTTCTAAATTGATTTATGCTTGGATGCATCTAGTTTAATGCTGTGTTTTATTGTTAGTTTATGGTTTTATGAAATCTGGAGTTTTGCAATATATTTTAGTCAATGGCAATTCATAGATCATATTATTATAATAAGTATTGCATATTTATGATGGCATACATACATATGTTCACCTCTCTACGTCCTCAATGGAATAGGCAGAGACTATCGATAGCCACCTTGAACCATCCTGTTAAATCTCTTGCTGCACTCACACCCATGAACCTTCTCATACATGCTCTTCTGTTCTTCACAGTACATATTTATGATTGCACGTTTACTTTAATCATGATAATTTTTCTTTTGATCTGTGAAAAAAGTTAATAGTATACATTATAATATGTACGCCCTTTGAAAAACTGTAAATGCTTGTAAATGGTGACATGACTTACTACCTATCAAATTGAGTGCTGACTATCTGGGCAACACGTGGGTTCGAAGTGGCTATAAATTTACCTCCACAATTGCGGAGATGGACATTCGAACCGAAATTTCAATCATGAAAGCGTTTGTGTTTCGTACATCTTTCAATTTCGTTTGAAGGCATCTTCATACCAGTATGTGTGAAAGAAAGAAAAACATTTATCCACTGCTTACATAGACACCCGTGCTAGCTCGAACGTAAACAGAATGCTAACTAGCTGCCGATCTTCCCGACATGTCGTAGAAGGCGACTTAGGGACTTGATGTAAATGGAATCTATTCGGCAATTAACTATCAAGCTGTCACCAATGTCTAATTTTGACATCGCAACCGCAATATTTGTTCTAAAAAGACTTAAGAGATATGTATATCTCCGGGGTTCTGTCCGCCCCGAAAGGATTTACAAGACATGACTATATATATATTACATAGGCATAACATTTTCATTTGTATGATATAGACACAACATTTTCATTGTACGATATTTGGGCACACCGCAGAGTCGTGACAGAGGGGTCCCGACCCTGGAGTGTGGGAAGATATGGGGAATAGCCTACAGACGAACCTAGCCACCAATAAGGTGTGTGTATCTGACTGGCCCTAAGTCCCTGTAGCCTAACCCGAATATATACTTATACATAGATATGATAGATATGTGACTATACTGAGCGTGTGTGTAGGTCGATGTGCTCGGACCTGGTGTACGTGATCCTGTTCCCGCAGCTGCTCATGGTGGTGCACTTCAAGCACCACTGCAACACGTACGGCTCCCTCGCCGCCTACATCGTGGCGCTGCTGGTTCGACTCTCGGGAGGTACACTTTTTACATACAGTTATAATATGGAGTAGTATGGTGGAATCTACCATCGAAGTAGGTGGAGTTCTTAAGAGGACGAACGAAACGAGAGGCTATTCATAGGGCTGGTTCTAGCATTGTCTTATAGTTAGAAAGTTGGGTATGGCAAAAGAAGCAAAGAAGAAGAAAGTAGAATCAATGCCGTTGAAATGAGGTTACTGAGATGCATGTTAGGAGTGACATTGAATGATAGAATTAAAAATAGTGTGATAAGGGAAGGTTGTGGTTTGAAAGAAAATGTAGTGACTAAGATTGAAGGGCATGCTTCGATGATTAACAAAAGGTATATTTGTGGGTGAAGTGGAAAGGTGGTTACAGACATGATAGACAGATAGACGAGATTTTGAAAAAGGGTGACGTTAGGAGTACCTATAACCGCCCAGTATGTATGAGAAGGTGTATGAGTGTCAATGAAGCAAAAGTGGTTTGTCAGGATCAGTGCAGATGGGAATCTGTAATCTCAGTCTAACCCTTAACAGGGAATCGGGCGTGATCTGTATGTATGAAAATATAAAATAACATATGACATCAGAACCCCATTATTCGTGCTAAACAGTAACTTAGTAGATATAATCAGGTCTCCGATGTTCTGTCCACTCTGAAAGGGCTTACAGGAACGAAATGTATGTAAGGAAATATTAATTACTATGAGATGGCAACGGATAATGGGTGTGAACGTATGTTCCTTAGCAATGTCTATGTACTTTTCTGTATTGTAAATCATTTAAATACAAATTAAAAATATTATTTTGTAAATTACAATACATCTATCTAACATCTTGGTAAACCCTGAGTAAAAGCTATATAATCTACTTCTAGTTACTAAATACCTATATGGCCTTTAAGTGAGTAAAATATGACTGTATCCAGGTGAGAAGATGCTGGGTCTGCCACCCCTGATCCACTTCCCCGGCTGGGACCCCGAGCAGGAGCTGCAGCTCTTCCCCTTCCGCACCCTGGCCATGATGCTCTCCCTCTTCACGCTGGCCTTCATCTCCTGGCTCTCTGTGTAAGTATACTGGAATTTGGACCTCTGGTATCTGCTTATCAATGTGGGATAATTGGCGTGAATGTATGTAGTTATTTTTAAACACTCGCGATTTATACTCATTTTATTAATTATGTGAGACCGGGTCAAATCACGTTAAATCTATAAAGATATGTGATTACCTTAAAAAAAATAAAGATAATCACATATATTATCTTCATAGATTTATCGTGATTTGACCCGGTCTCACATAATTAATAAAGTGAATGTATGTGTACTCTACACTCAGTAAGAGGTAAAATACACTGAAATCAATAAAGTGAATAAGGAGAGGTTTTTAAGAATCTTTGTTCGCTAACTAGTAATAGAGTAGTAGTTTGACTAAAAGTCTTTAAGTAACTAAAGTGTAAAGTTTTAAGAGATTCGCGATTTATACTCATGATTAATGATAAGCTAACGGGACTTATCCCCGATCCTTACTACTTAAGTCCCGTTCGTTGTTATTTATTAAGTGAAGAAAATGGGTTATCCTTTATCTAAGGGCTCGTCCTTCCAACCTTCGTTTCGTTCATAAGCTCGCTAGTTATGATAAAATTAAGTCAGGGATAGTACAAGTCATTATGAACTCTCAAAGCCCAAGTTTCACGTGCTATGTAGTTATCCAATCACCGTTCATATAAAATGAGTAGGTTTCTTTTATTTCTATTCCTCGTTGAATATTTCTATATATATTATAGACATAACCCGGTAGTGTCAACTCAAAGCTCAAGGTTTTAAGTAAATAATTTGCCAGCCGTTCATTAGGCAGCTTCGCCACTAATTCGACCACAAGGTGCCATTAGCAAAAAGGACCAATTACGGGGACAACTGTGATGATTATCTACTTCATGTCTCCAACTCACAAATGGTTAGAGAAGACCAGTTAAGTTTGTGTTGTGTTTGTGTACCGAGTGGCTGAGAAATTACTATGTATTTGTAGGTCTTCTTATTTTGGTTCCTAAGTGAATTACGTACTAGTAAAGTAGCTCTTAAAAATCACAGTAAGGGAAAACATCGTAAGGTAATTTTATTCTGAGGAATAGAGAATAATTGGCATATACACAGCAACATGGAACATTACCTGTCATGTTGAGAGCTGACTTTATTGTGAAAAATGTATGTATTAATGTTTCGATACAGCCCTATATGAAGACAAAAAAAGGCAGACACACACGTTCACGACCATTAACCCTTGCGGGGTAGTTAAGAGGTTCAGGTTTCCATCTTCGCAGTTGCGAAGGTGGTAATTCTATGGCAACCTCGAACCCACGTGTTGACCAGATAGTCAGTACTCAATGTGACAGGTGGCAAGCCATGTCGCAATTTACAAGCACTAACTATTACCTGTTCGGGGACCAGGTAGGTTTCCTCACGACGTTTTCCCTCACCGTAGAATTCGATGCATTTCGTAAATGTATTTTTGTCATATATTTACCCATATCAGTATTATATTATCTGTGCCCATATATGAACTACTTCATAATGAAAATGATAAAAACAAAATCGTTCTACACAAAAATAGAACTTAAATTGTATGTTACGTTGAGTTACATTATTTCCAACATACCACGAAGAAGCTAACTATATTCTTCAAATCCCAAACTTGCAAGTAATTGAATGAATGATTGAATGGCACGAAAGATTCATGCATCTCATCGTAAATTGCGCTATAAAGGAAGACCACGATTTTCATGAGCCACAGAATATTTACCCACGCAAGATTAATTGCTCTAATATTATTTACGAGGTAGGTATTAGAATGGTTAAGGTTTGATAGTGTCCATGAAATATTTATCTAATTTATTAGGAAGGTTCTAGAAAATGTGTACTTTGATTCCATCTCGATGGTTATGCTAAATTTATCCGAAGTAATATGATATCTGCGAGATTTTGTACACCTTGAATGTGATATAGTGTCGTGACCATATATGTATGCAAACTTTATTTATATATACGTCTATGGGTTTCAGTATTTTTATAGTTTAAGTTTTTTGTTTTGTTGTTTCTTTTGTTTTTTTTTTACTTTCAATAAGTAATTTTATAATCCTCATGTTGAATAAAAAGCATTTCATTTCATAATAAACGAGTCGGTCGGGTTAAACATTTTATTGCCTTTAAATAACAGATATTTTCCCTTAGTCGCTTCCTACGATGTACCGAGAAGTAATACAGCTTTATATTAATACATGTACAGGTGCCTAATCTAAGACGACAGGTAATTTGTTAGCAGCAAAGTTAATTAATGAGTTGCGACATAAGATCGCTCAACACATAAATTAATATTAATGATCTCTCCATCGTTACGCGATTATGACATTAATGAAAATTCATAGGGCTTTCAGTCAGCGAAAGATGGTTGAATTTCATTGTATTAATGCTGTCTTTAATTTCCTAAGTTATTATTAAATAACTATCTATATTTTACCAGTTGGAGACAAAGTTCACCCTTAAAATATCTAAAAAAATGTACCATGTTTCTTGTTATCCTTGTCAAGCCTTTATATAACCTTTTTTAGTATAAATATGAAATATTGATTTACAAAATTCGACGTAGCTCAATTGCTTGGGGTTTGATTCTGTATAGAAATACATTTACGAATTGCATCGAATATTACGGTGAGGAAAAACATCGCGAGGAAACTTACCTGTTCCCCGAACAGGTTATAGTTAATGCTAAATGACTATCTACTGACTATCTAGTTAAAAAGTGGGTTCGAGGTGGCCATCAAATTATTACCTTCGCAATTGCGGAGATGGACACCTGAAGCTCTGACTACCCCGCAAGGGTTAATGGTCGTGAACGCGCTTGTCTTTTATCGTTTGTTTTGGTTTCAAATTTATTGCCCTTCCCAATTATTTGAGAAAGAAAATTGGCTTGTTAGCACTTTATTTACTCAAACGAAACTATAGTATATATATATGAATATAATAGTCGGGACAGCTAACTAACTCATATAACAAACTAAACCCTGTTTCTCTGCTTCCCAGGTACCTATTCACGGCTGGCTACTTGAGTCCGGAGTCAGACTACTTCAACTGCGTCGTGAACATCCCTGAAGACATTCGACGTGTAGACGAACCCTCGGAGGCTGGAGAGCAGATGTCGGTGCTAGGTGGCGTGCCAGGAAGGCTGTATGGGGCAGCCAGCACCTTGGTAGGCCCAGACGAGAGGCAGGGGAGAATAAACCCAGCGCTGGAAGATGACTTGGATGACCCTAATGATGGTCCCACCCCCCTTTTTGGGTCCAGCGTGGCTCCACCCCCGTTGCAACCACTGGGGAAGCAGACGGCTTTTTAAAGGAATTTGAGGAACGTATTTTGGGTTTGTGTACTAAGTTTGAGGACGTAATGGGTTAGTGTGAAAAGGAAGAGTTGGATTTCAATTCATAGAAGAAAAACGGTGTCGATTTCGGTCAAAAATTTAATGGAAGTTGATCTTAAAAGCTGTTTCCTGTGTTCCAATTGTTACAAGGCATTTGTTTCAGTGCAACATTTGGAGAGAGTTGTTTTTTGTAGCCTATGTTATCGAGAAAGTAGTAATCGGGAATCTGTTGTAGGTAATTGTTATTTTTGATAATGAGATTTTAGCAGATTGACTTCCGCTCCTTACATATCATTCCACAAGCTTTTAGACGAAGCACAAACTTACTGAAACGAAACATATCAAAATACAATATTTAACAGTTAAGAGTATTAGTTAGTAAGGATGCACGACATTATTTAGTGCGATAGAGTAAAGGTTGCAGCAAGCAATAGATAAGGTAATATTGATGTTGATAAATATTTATATGGGAATATATTTTAAAACTATATCTGTAGATAGACATGATAAGTCTCAAATTAACTCATACATATCAAACTTGTGACCTAGACGTAGTTTATGTCCAATATAGGGTTATTTACTGTAATCGGTGTACATTTGGGAGATTCCTTATTTGTCAATTAATGAAGAAACTCGAGTAGTAAGAACTATAGAACGCTTTCAGCACTGTTCACGAAACATATCAAGCCTTCCGACGCAGTTGGGGTATCCAGTACCATTAAGTTACAAATCTATATTTTGAGATGTTAGTCTATGGAGAAATTATCTTATTAAATGATACATATCAGTAGAAGCCACTTCTACACTAGCCTAAGCATAAGTAGCCAATGTTAATCCTTAGATATATTTTATTTGCTTTATAGAATTCTATATCTTGTTGTGATAGGAAACAAATTTTATTTGAGCTTCATTAGTTTGTTAAAATGACGATGTAATCGTATGGATGTTTAGCGAAGGTTTTTAAGCAATATCATTGATTTATTATAATAAATAAGAATTTACATATATCTGTGTTCGATAAACATATCATAATTATATTATTTGGAAATTAACTTCAAAAACTTATAAAGGTTTAAAACTTAAGATTAAAAAATAATTGTCAACGGAATGTAATTTATTTATATTTATTTGGTGTAGCAATTTCTAAGTGTGAAGCTCATATAAGTTTGAATAATTGTAATTTATTGAAAATCTCGAATATATTACGTAAAAATTGTGCTTTTAAAATGAATATTGGTGTACTAATTAACGAATTTGGATGCTTTTAGATCGATATTGTTCTTCGATGTGGTTTTATCGGAATTTAAGAGTAAGGATATTTAAAATGCGAAGAATATTATAGCTCAGAAAGATTGGCATATAAACGTGTGTTCATTTCATTGCAATCTCAAATACCTTTAAAATAAATGGCAAGAATGTAACAAAAAAGTGTTTAATATAATCTAAGGTTTAAGTTCGCAAATTTTTGTCATTTCAAGAAATAATATTAAACCAAATTATAAATAAATCTAAATAAGTATACTCAGGCAATATAAACCTACTCTTTAGGCCTAATAGACTATCATATGCTGATCTTTCTGTTGCTTAGATGTACGGAGTGCATATCATAGCCTCTAAAGAGTGCGTCAGGGCATAATATACATATCACTAATTGTAATTTGTAGTTATAGGCATCGTTGTTGTTCTTCGTTCGTAGGGATCTGGTGACATTGCTTATTAAATTAAGGCTATATACATCAAATATTCTCTGTCTTAAGGTCCTTTATGTAATTAACGACATCTGTTGTTGTAAACTTTGGATTACATTGATCAAAATGATTCTTTTTCTATATAACAACAGTGTAAATGTATGAAGATATACTTAGCTGTGAAATATAAATGTAATAGAAAAAAATATATCAATAATTGTGAATCGTTTTCAAAATGAGTTTCTTTTTTATATTGTGATGTAACCCACTTGTCATGTTGACTGTTGGTATATCTAGTAAAACTTGGATTCTAATCAACCTATTAATACAGATATAAACCCGTCTTTTCCACGCAAAGGATAGATAAATACCTAAAGTGTTTGTAATAACTAATTATTTACAATTTCGAACAAGCTAATCTAGTGATAAATAACTAACGGGACTTATCGCGTATGTTTTTATATAATAAAGTTACATTTATTAACCCGACGTTTCGGCTACGTTGCAGCTAATCTAGTGTTTGCATGTCACCAGAATGCCCTAGGACCACTGTTAGCTAGTAGTTACGACTATACTATTAACCTATTCCTAGTCCTTGTTGATTGTTTGAATCGTGTATCCGGTCTGTCTGTTAAGCCACGCCCCCTGGGCTGGGTTTAACTGAATGTACTTAATAAAATGGTATAGAATGTTAAATTTGTTGAGTTTTATTACTTACAACCTACAGAAGCTAGAGAAGTTCTACAGTTTAACTTATGACGAACCCTTATAACCCTTATTAACCCTTGACAATATGTTATTAAATAGATGATTCAAATTATTCATTGGAATAGCCAATAAATAGTCAGTGACTTTATGGGTCGAAATGGCTAGTGTCTTATTCAGTACTGAATATCTGGTGAAAAGAGGGTTGTTGTTGATGTTGATGTGGCCTAATTCCACAACTGTAGAGATGCCATATGTATGTGTTGATCATACTCATGCATGTGTTACGTAGGTACTACAAAAATAAAAGTCATTTTTTATATACAAAGGTTTATTCCTTAAAAAATGTTTAGCTTAAACCTAGTTTGTACAATTCATTTTTACAACGAAACGTTACTTAAATATTAATTCGTAATTTCGAGTGTTGACGAATTTTGACCATGTTCTCTCAAATCGACAGGGATATCGTAAATCGAAGTCACTATTTAAGGTCTATGAATGGTCATAACTATTGTCATAATTGCACGTTCGGTAACTATTGTTAGGTTAGGTTTACACTACATTTAGTAGACGTATCCGCCGTTGGAGTCGTAGTTCTGTTGGATGGTCGCCGGCACTGCCGCCGGGGCCCCGTAAGAGCTGGAGGGGGCGGAGGGGGCTCCGTAGCTGGACGAGGGGGCGCTGCCTCCGAAGCCACTGCCGCCGAAGCCACTACCGCCGAAGCTGCTGCCGCCGCTGCCGAATCCACCGCTTAGACCGCTGGATCCGAAACCGCTGCTACCGAACCCAGAGGAAGATGGGGCGCCGTAAGAAGATGACGGAGCTCCGTAAGAAGAGGACGGTGCCTGGGCTGGTGCGCCATAACTGGATGAGGGGGCTCCACCGAAAGATCCAGAGCCAAATGAGCCAGATCCCGATCCGAAAGAGCTAGTTCCGAAAGAGCTGGATCCGTGAGAACCGGACCCGTGAGAGCTGCCACCGAACGAACTGCCTCCGAAGGAACTGCCGCCGAACGAGCCAGAGTGGCCGCCGCCGAACGAAGAGGGAGCACCATACGAGGATGACGGGGCGGGGGCTCCGTAGGAGTTGGAAGGTGCAGGGGCGCCGTAGCTGGAGGAAGGAGCAGGAGCACCGTATGAGTTGGAGGGAGCCGGGGCACCGTACGAGGAGGATGGCTTAGGAGCGCCGTAGGAGTTGGAAGGCCTGGGAGCGCCGTAGCTTGAGGAAGGCTTAGGGGCACCGTAAGTTTTGGATGGGCCGGTGGGGACTCCGTAGCTGGTCGCTGGTGGCCTGGCGGGGGCGCCGTATGAGCTGGAAGGTTTGGGTGCTCCGTAGCTTGACGAGGGCCTGGCAGCGGGGGCGCCGTAGCTGGACGAGGGCCTGGACGGTGGTGCTCCGTAGCTGGAGGATGGTGCGGGCGCTCCGTAGCTGCTTGAGGGTGCTCCGTAGCTGCTCGATGGCCTTGGGGGTGGGGCGCCGTAGCTGTTCGATGGAGCTGGAGCACCGTAGCTGTTTGAGGGGGCGGGGGCACCGTAGCTGTTGGAAGGGGCAGGGGCGCCGTAGCTACTGGATGGAGCGCCGTAGCTGCTCGATGGGGCAGGGGCGCCATAACTGCTGGATGGGGCTGGTGCGCCGTAGCTGTTGGAGGGCCTGCTGGGTGCTCCGTAGCTGGAAGAGGGCCTGGGTGGCGCTCCGTAGCTGTTCGATGGGGCGGGAGCTCCGTAGCTATTTGACGGGGCCGGAGCTCCGTAGCTGTTTGATGGTGGCAGGTAAGATGAGCTTAGGGGTGCTGTGGACAAAGAGATTAAGAGGTGAGATTGCGTTTAACATTGATCATATTTTATTCAAAATGTGAACTCAAAATTTATATACAAAGTTTACTTAAATAAAACGAAATTTCAGACTTGACATGAAGGGAAGTTTGATGTTTTGATATTTACTGTTTTATGTGTCTAAAATACAATTTGAAATTATATAAATTAAAAAATACTAGAAAGCTATATATATAAAAAATAGTTAATCTTATGTTATTCTAAGAACTAGTTCTTACCATCTCTCTTGAAGTGCTTAGCCGATGCGACCGCCAGAAGGGCAGCAGCGAATACCTGCAACAAATAACAAAAACAACATTAACACTTCACGATCAAAACATGATTTCCTTGCACCTACAGGGTCGCGTGTCTATGGAATTGCGAAGTAAATGGTGCATGGACACATTGAACCCACTTTTCAACATGTCAGACGATGTTTTGTAGCTCAACCGCAGCTTATTTCGAAAAATAGAATTATTTTTCAATAACCATAGCGGTGATTTCTTTAGCGTATTTCGTAAGTATAAGTAAATTCAATTCTACATTATTTTTATTCAACATAAGTATAGTAGCATTAATTGAACGTCGAGATGTATTTATTGTTACACTGGTTATATTACCACTACAATTCTACCGTTGGTTCGGAACCCCAGCAGAAAGAAGAGTTAGGTCTTATGTTACCCTGGAACTTATTACGTATAGGAACAGACTAGGGTACAATAAAATATAAATGACTAATATAATATCAATGTCATCACGACCCGGATATATGTAGTTTACTTAGAGTAAGGTACAGTTCTAATCACCCGAATAACGAGTAACGATTGTGAATAAATGTGTTTGTATACGTTAGAAACCAACAAAATATCTAAGTGTATATATATCAAAGATTACTCTAAATACGTAATAACCTCTTAGAATTCCACGCAGAATCGCTCGCTATTTACAGCGATGTTACAAAAGAACGGCCATTATTTGTTCAATACCTTGGACGGTAAACGCAACGATTTACGGAATCTCAGTGATTAAAGAATACGTGCCTCCGCTGCATGCGAATTGTATCAAACGGTATTCCATGGCCGCAGAGTGCGTGAGATGACATACTAATTCCACGTAAATTCCGAATTGTGATGAAATTCCAGTTTTATTTGAATCTAGAATACTCGTATATTAGATTTTAGTTAGTTATTTGGTTTGTAGATATATTAAGTACAACATATACTTTTATTGTCATTTGTCATCATATTTTTTAGTTTAAAACCATCAATGTAAACATGTCTAAATGTATAAGTACATACATAATATCACATCATTTTATCATTTATACATCATGTTATATTGTCACTTCGTATTACTAACGGTGTTGTGGTAATATATGTTACTATTCTAAATGCCGTGTAATGACAGGTTACTAATCAATTATCTAAAATATTCTCTTTTAACTAGATCCCTTATTATACCTTGATTTCGATGATGTCAGTGTTTGGAATCTTAGTGTACTTTTCGCGAAATATGTAAGCTCATAAGACGTAATGCCTTACGTAACGCTTACAAAATATTGAATTTTCACGCAAGGTTACATGCGTTTCGCAACGTTGTAATGATGTCTAACTTTTTGCTCAACATCTTAGAAGATTCGTCCAACAAATGGCTAAATAATCACGAATGGTTGTATTTATTGTGTTGTACAATATCCCGTTTGTGGCTCATTTAAAAAGCTATAATACGCTATTTGTAATATAACCTTAATGAGGCAATGACAGAAGCTTATTAGCAATGAAAGAGGATTGACTTGACTGCTTGAAAAATAAACAAAAATAATATCAATTATGGGGTAGTCAAAGATAAAGATAATTACTCGTGTTCAGTTAAATAAGCACACTTAAATCTTTATATATTTCATATATGAAGATACGTATATACTTTTATCTTTACGTATCTCTTAGGTCATACCATGAATAAATATCAGTAAAATACCATAAATATCAGCAAATAATTACTATAAATAAATACCATAAATATCAGTATTGTAATGCCATTAAAATAAATGAAATTATACGCTCATTACTTTTGATTTAAGTTAGTCGCTTTGTATGATACGCCTTGAAGAAATGCAGCTATAGTATATTCTCATTGAGAAAATAGTGACGTATTTGATGAACACAATGAAACGTGACAACGGTTGTCTGCAATTGTTTAATGACTTTTTTTCTCATTTACTCACATCTCATTGGCCAGTCTAACCTCTGAATATCCTGACGTCACTATTTACTTAACGCGAATAGTCTATAGTTAGCATCCTTTTTACGTCCTAGCTTAGCATCTTTTATTGACCTTGGCATAACTGTAGTACACACAATTAGTACGCAATACCTGTGCCACGTGACCTTGCCTATTTGGGCAGGTGATTTCTAAGTGGCACAGACATGACGTCCTTCGAGCCCTTACAAGGTAGATAGAACTAGATATATCAAGAATTACTATCAAGGTTGTGGTGATATTGATATGGAATTTAGTTCGTACTATAGATTGGGGAAAGTGTATAGATTACAATGTTGCAAAAGTGGTGCCCTGATCTCTCTCTGTGGGGAAATGGGTGTGATATAGTTACATATAGAGATATACGTAAAATAAGTATAAGTATTTTCTATATGGTTATTTATTAATAACTTTAATACTTGTTCCTCGAAACAAATAAGAGGTAGGGATTGTAAAGGGCATCACGGTACCACCTGTCACATTAAGTACTGACTACTTGATTAACACGTGGGTTCTATGCCTTAGATTCACTATCTACAATTGTTGTGATGAACATGGGAATTTCTCACTACCCCGCAAGGAAATTATCGTGAAGATTTCGTTATGGTAATTTTTATGTTAGAGAATAATACTCCAACTCAATTTGGACGCTATTCCGCCCGAGGAGGTCTTATTATTCTTTGTCAAACGCAATCTGAACAGACTCCATTATGAGTTTCAGAAAGTAATATTTCTTCTTTATTAATATCGCGAAGCTTACGGACTATAAAAAGTAATAGAAACGTAGTTAATATTCATGAATAGAATGCTAACTAGCTGCCTTTCTTCACAGCGTGTATCTGATTGAATGTAATTTATAATACAGTGATGGTCTAGCAAGCTTTCATCACTACATAGTATAAAACAAAGTCGCTTTCTCTGTCCCTATGTCCCTTTGTATGCTTAAATCTTTGAAACTACGCAGCGGATTTTGATGCGGTTTTTTTAATAGATAGAGTGATTCAAGAGGAAGGATTATGTGTATAATAATATCCATTAAATAGTGGAGAAGGCTATATATTTTATAGCCATGCGAAGCCGGAGAGGGCCGCTAGTAATCAAATATTTTAAAGTCAAAGTCAAAGAATTTTTATTCAATATAAACACATTAGTAGTACATTAATTGAACGTCGAAATATATTGAATGGCACTGGTTGTTTTACAACTATGACTCTACCGTTTATTACCGTTTAGTATTTATTTTATGCATTCCATTGGATGCGATTTAGTTGACCGCAATATTATGCTTCTATGTTTCCATTTTGAAAGCTAATGAAAAACGGTATATGTACCTATACATACATGAACTAAAACCATAATATATAGTGTAATTGTATTATGGAATGGAAATATAATTAACGCTACATATACTGTTATTCCTTGGGTGCTTTACATATGTTTCTGTCGCCATATTTTACCCATTTTTCACTTAACAGCAGTTCTTGTAGATATATGTAATTTCTTCCTATGTATAGGCATTGCCCATCCCGATGAAAAGGCAAGTGCTGGCTATGTTATCTCATAATTGTTACCGGGCACATTGTTCGAAGATTTAGCTTAAACGTTCAACAAACAATGGTATAACGCAACGTTAACTTAAGAGTAACTTAACAATAGTTAAGTTACGCACTTACCATACAAGCAGTTCTCATGTCAAGACTTTCAACATGGAACTGTATGGGTCTAGATCTCAGGTTCGATCTCCGATTGGGACATACTGCACTAATGGATTCCGTTTACTGTATATCGTTAGGGTAACTGATATATTAATGTTGGCTACAGGTGGCTACAGAGATAGTAAATGCTGTAAATTCCTAGTATGGGATATAAATATCATGCAAATTAGTTATCTTTATTCGTAGCCTTAGAGCAACTAAGCGGTTAATGATATTTAATATTTAGTACTTATATAGATAAAAATGAAGTCATTTTCGTCAACAAATTTACAAACAAATCAAACAAATTTACGCAAAGTGAACAAGATAAGAGCATAATTATACGAGAAGGTGTGAGGGAGGCAAGAGATTTGTCAGGTTCATTTAAGGTGGCAATCGAAAGTCTCAGAGTATCTGTGTCTATCCCATTTGAAAGTAAAGCCGTGATACCTGCATGTATTGTCACGGAAACAAACACATTATGCCGGCGACCTAACCATAGAGCACACAGAGACAAAACAATTATGTAAGTCGCAAATGATGTGAATGAGTGTGAACACTTAACAATGTGTTTTTACTCTGTGGCTGTGGGCTACGATATGTGTCCGCGTTCGACGAAGTGCTGTTGTGTCGAATTAGGGAACAAAACCTAACATAATAATATAGTGGTTACAAAGGCTTTTATGTCCCTGAAAGCTCACGTTTCACCATTAGTTAGTGTGCAGCGTGACCAGTGCTGCCTGACTGACTATTATTTAAACAAAGAGATAACTGTATATCCTCACGTGAATCAAAACTCAACTAAATCAATAAATCAAATGCGTATAAAACTTTTATATTGGACTATAAGAAACTTCTCATAAATTGACCGGAAGAAAGAATCTATTTTATAATACCTTTCTTGTTTGTCATGTTAATTATAGCGTATTCGACAAATAAGGGCTATTACCATAGTGTCAAATCGATTAACGAACAAATCGTAAATGGGTTCAAAAAATCTAAGTCTATATTTTATTATTACCTATGAAAGATATAAAGTTCGCTACCGACGAACGCAAACTCGCTCGTTTCGGAACAAGCTAAGTGCAGCTTTTGTGGTGCATCCATTATTTAGAACCTATGCCAACATTGTTTTACTTTTACAATGGGACACGCGGTTTCACGCTTAGCCTTAATGTCTAAGATATTGTTACTCAACCCATTTGTTAGGTCATGTGTCTGTAGTGCTCAAACACTGGAATCCAGACAACTTTTTTGTATTGTTGAAGTTTACTAATATAGATTATGTAAGTAAATAGAGTCATGTAGGCATTTCTTCCTTAAGCTTAAAGAATGAAGGATAAATGGAATTTTTAAAGTATTAGGTTAGGTTTCTGTCTTAAGTTAACGTTGCGTTATTCCATTGTTTGTTGAACGTTTAAGCTAAATCTTCGAACAATATTCTATATTAACGCCATGACAACCTAGATTGTTAAATTAAAAGTGAGAAAAAATAAATTTACGCCAACCATGAAAGGCGAAGAAGGAAATGAGTACAAGTATGTAATAAATAATGGTAAGTTCAATGCATATGTGTTGAGATTCGAGATTACGAACAATGATATAATTACGTATCTAAAATCGTCTTTAAAGCTATTGTGTAACGAGATATTTTATCTCAAATTCAAAAAGCGTAAAGCCATTGTTGAAAATAAAAATATGATATGCTCATGACATGTGTAACTTTCACTAAACATGTTGAATATTAATAAAGACTCTATTACAATGTAGGTGGCAATGACACAGACAAAATGGCGCCGTGACATAACAGCTGATTACAATCTTTAAATGTCATGTGTGTTGTGTGTGTTAGGATAATTGTTCGCTCGTTAACGCTGATTTTACGCTGTTTTATTATTTTTAAGAGACTTGAAGAAAGGTTATATTAGGTTTGTGTTGTGTTTATAACTTACTACGGCTGAGAAGTTTACTCAGATATACTATATACAGAGGTATATTAGAAATGACCCAGGTGCTATTAGGATTCCTAGGTTATGTATATATTTGTATAGTTATACTTACATCTCTTATTTCATCTGATTATACATATGCCAGTGGCTTCTTAAGGGGTGGACGGTTCATGAGTGTGTATGAAATAGGCTAATTTGACTTTTTTTATACATTTTTTTTGGTAACTTATACATTGCAACATTTTATACTACGTGCTAATGACATATGACCCATACAACTGCCATCCACTTTCCCCTTCTAGGAAATTAATATATGATCTACGAGTTAATAGATCTTGGGTTACTGTGTGTAATTTTCTATTCGCACGGTGTCACCTGAGAGACAAAAAGCTGATTTCTATTTGTATGGGACGAGATAAATTGATGTAGCGACATCTATGTGTTAGTGCTCGTGATTTTACGAAGATGACAGCTTTCAAATTTTAATAAAGCGTTAACTGACCATTAATTTTCAGATATTAGGGCTTAAGAGGATTATGCTATCAGCTTTGGAGTTCAAAATGCTACGGTGACGCAATGGCGAATATTTTAATAAGTAAATAACTTAAACCGGAACTCTACTATTACGTAAATATGTTATGCTTGCTAATTTTATAGGATAACCCCATTAAAGGTTTGGATTCGTTAACATAATTATCACAATATTTGCATAAACATACTTTAAAGCACACCTGAGTATGTGGCTACAAATTATGTGTAGTTCTGACCAAAAATAAACTATTAATCTCATTTTAATGACTTGTTCACGCAAAATGTGGTATTTTTTTGTAACGTGGGAGAACCAAACTATGTATGAGATCATGAACTTGAATATGTTGAAAGAAAATCGGAGACCGTGTTAAATCACAAAAATTTTCCTTATCTATTCTAAAAAATACTCGTGAATCTTATACAAAATGTATAATTGAAAATAAAAGGCGTTGAGTGTACTTGTAGTCCATATTATAAGAACAGATGATTCGCAACCTCATTGCTTTGGCGCCTAAAACTTTCTATTGTGTCACAGATTACGATCTGTTACGTCAGTGCCTCAGAGAGAAATTATGCTAAGCAGTGTAATCTAAGAGGCGCTTTTGTTACGTCATATTTGCCAAGTTGACGTTTCGCTGACGCCCATGTGACGTATTGTGACCTGAGGCTACTGACCTACTCATTGACAGCCGGCCGCGCCCAAATTGATTTGTAATGGTACATGCACTTTAAATAATTTCTAGTTATTTAATTAGGCATATTAACAAGCGGCTTTACGCAATCATGTACACTGAGAGAAAGAGATGGAAACTTTTTAAAAAATTGTTTTTTTTGACAGGAAAATATTGATGACCCAAATATTCCTAAACTTTTTATATTACAAATTTTCTGTAATACCTAAATGAATAAATACAACAATATGCTCTAAAAGTCTTCCTTTATCGAAGTTGATATGAAAAGAGTAACCAATACCAATTTATTTCAATAATAAATAAACCACATCTACATTTCAAGAAAAGTATAAGAAAACACTATTATCTATTACGCGTGATAGAGTTGAAAGCATTAACCCATTGCTTTGACAAGAATGTCATAAGCATTATGCAATTTTCCAATTATCACTGTGCTGTGAACCGACGTGGTACAGATGCTTTCGCGAGTATGTATGTACGTAGGTTTACTAAGCACAAGATATCGTACAATAGTACATTTGTTTCCATAGATCAATACAACATTATCGGTACACTTAGAAATATCCGTGTTATTTTTGGACTACTATAATTATTTCTTGACCTGGGTCATTGTAAAAAATAGAAGGTAGAGTTTCTTGGTATATTTCCAGTTGTATTTTAAGAAACAACAATGGTCGGTTGTATAATTTAGTATCCAATGAGTGGTTGGATTGTTTATTTTAAATTATATTATTGGCAAAACATTTTCAATATTAGTTTGCTTATCTTTTAATTCTATGAGTTGAACTATCGAATAACTACTACCATAGAATCGTCTAAGCGTCTATGGTGTAGTGAGCTAGGTCAGTAGGTCGCGATGGCTCATATCGAACTGATCCGTGGATCTTCATTTAGATAACGTAATAGGAATTCTTCGGAACCGCAAAAAGTAAAAGTGACTTGTGACGCAAGATGGCGGCTTCCTATTTTCCTACAAAAAGGCTGAATTGGATAAAACTCTTTGCGGTTTTATCTTAGTCTGGTATTAGTCTCTGAGCTTAGATATTGAGAATAACTTTATTCCATGCGTCTAAGGGTCTAGGGGGAATCTATTGGGCGATGGGTTAGCAGCCTGTCACTAACTTAGTATAATGAAACATAGAAACTAACATAGCATATTCAAAATAAGGATGTTAGAATTATGAATTGAAAATACAATTCTCTACGTTAAACTAAATATTAAAAGAAAAAACAACAATTTGAATTGTTTCTTGGAATATATAAAGGGTCTCTACTCGATGCTATAATAATTAAAATTTAAGTGCCTAATAAGCTATATAATGTAAAAAAGATCAATAAATAGACCTTTCTCCTATTAAATTAGGTACTGTCTGTTCAGTGAAAAGTGGGGTTCGAGTGAAAAAAAATCCGAAAGTACATCTGTAGGCACTCACTATTATTTACCTATTCCAATCATGATCAATAATTTGTATTACCTATAATCTAGATAAAAGTCATTCGAACGTAATTTGTCAAATTAGTTTTAGAAACGTCACAAGATGTTAACAAAAAAAAAGAAAAAAAAAGCGATCAACAATTTCGATTCACTTTTATTCACAACTTCCTTGTTATATTACGTCTTCGGAATATTGCAATAGTGTAACAATAATAATACTCGCACATGAACGAAAAAGTGAATGGGAGATAAGATATTCGAAATATTAGAAGATTACTATAAAATTTGCAACATAGCAATTGCATAGTACAACACAAAGCTTTTTGTGAAATTCCATTCACGATAATTACTATCATACAGATTAGTATTTAAGTTGCAATACAAAGACGTGTTATTAAAAAATAATTACAGTTATTTTTTAAAAAACATTGGCTAATCTGCCTATACATTAAGATAGGCAATAGGTAGTTAAATCCTATATAAGAATAAATAGTATTATTCAAAGTGTACTTATCTTTTAGTTTTAGTCTAGGAAGATTTGTAGTTTTAGGTTATAGAATTATGTAACTGCGTCGCATCACGATATATGTAAACGTGATCGCAGCAAAACAAAGCCTACACTCTGACTAGACCTAAGCTGGGACCTAAAAGGAGCTAGACCATAAATCAAAACTTAAACAAAGCCTTTTGTTATGAAAGAAAAAAAACACACTTTATCTTTACCTTTCGTGATGTAAAAACATTAAATAAGACTTTGTTTTACATACATATGTTAGGTACATATTCTTATGTTCTTTTATCTCTTTTCTCATTAAGATACACAGAATATCTTTGGTTTTAAGAATAATTATCAAAGGTTCTTTTAAGAAACTAATATAGTATAAAATCGTAAAGCTATTTTATACATTTTAGATAATTCTTATATTATTTTTTAAGTACATATTAAATATAAGTTTAAACCAATTCTCATAAAGAATAGAAGTTATAATACCTAGCAAAAAGGCAGTAAATTTAACCACACTAAGATCCCCATTTAACAGTTCCCCCACTAAGGAAGTGCTTTACAGATGTAATCTAAATCGAATAACGAGAACAATCGAATACCGCGATACTGTACCGAATCGATATGGTTAACAACTATCGCTTATGTAAGGAAGATGTCTCGAGTATTATCGTAACAAGACATCTAATTAACTGCCTTTCATATACGTTTCAAGTCTTTCTTATACGCTTGACAATTTAATTTATTTATCATTAGAGTTCTGTGTTTATTTGGAATTTGTTGAGAATGAAACCAGCTGCTTGCTTCTCAACCCTAGCATCCCTTATAGTTATAGCTAGATATTACAGAGATGATATGTCTCCGAGGTTCTGACCATCCCAAGAAGTTATTAGGGACGTGAACATATACATATGTATGTATATTTTGTTGAAACGCTCTATAATTTACTCTACACGGAAATTATGATTGATCGACATTCAATACGTAAACATAGGTGTCGCCATACGTCATCTCGAACTCCGTAATGATGGTTTAATAATGTAATTGGAAATTCTTTGATAGGCAATAATTAGTTCCTATTATCTCGTTGATGATCGATCGCAGATTGACAAGCCACGGCGGTATAGTCACGACTATCGTATTACAATGAGCGTAGTCATGACTAAATTGGAAGGAAAATGTAGTGCAGTGTAATTTGGTAGCCTTGGGGTTTCTTATTCAGATTTGTGGTTTGTTTACTTTGTGTTTGAGATAATTCTTAGGTTGCATTTTTCTTTTATTTGTATTGTTTTAGGGTTAGCTCTACATTCGTTTATAAATACACTCACTCCCGTGTTTGATATAGTAATATTCATGAGCAAACGAACAGCTTTAACTAACATAATTGTATGTAATATATAAAAAAGTGTCCTAAGAAAGGGCAAAGACCTCTTAAAAACAACATAGGACTTTTCTTACCGAACTGAAACACGACACACATATAATTAAGGGTAAATAAACCCATAAATTCGTGTGTGCAATGCATGATGTAATATATTTGAGTCTTTTGTTTGCGAAGTACAGAAGTCGTCTCGATGTGGGTAATGTTTGTGTGAATTGCATCACGCGCTAACTTTCGCGCCATGGTCCCGTTGCTAAGCAACGCTTTTTGTTTGTTATGGCGGCTTATTAATTAGCTAACACACTGTCAGCGTTGATTTCGTTTGCAAATGAATGATATTTTGTGAATGAATGGACGAGATGAAGATGAATGGTTTAGGTAGAGTCATTCAACCTACACTTCACGTCTGTAGTAAGTAGAGTAGGTAGAAATCACATTACTTTGCCAATTTTATTAGATAATACCTAATATTTTCGAAACTTGTTACGATAATGTTTTAAGTAGTGAATTTATTTCTTCTCCCCAAGTGAATTCTGATGGTAATAAAAAATAACTTACGATTGATTTTAGATGCACCATCTTGATAAGCTGTCAGCCTTGGTTGTTTTCTGCAAGGGAAAGCGGATTATTTATTAAATTAAATTAAATTCGACGTAGCTCAGTTGTTTGGGGCTTGGCTCTGTATCAGTGGGTACAGGGTTCAAATCCCGCTTGAGCATGTACCAATGGAAATGAATTTTAATGAATTTCTATGTACATTTTCGTAATAAAAACACATTTACGAAATGCATCGAATAATACGGTGAGGGAAAACATCGTGAGGAAACCTACCTGTTCGTCGAACAGGTAATAGTTAGTGCTTGTAAATGGCGACATGGCTGACCACCTGTCACATTGAGTACTGACTATCTGGTTAACACGTGGGTTCGAGGTGTCCATAGAATTACTACCTTCGCAATTGCGGAGATGGACACCTGGACCTCTGACTACCCCGCAAGGGTTAATGGTCGTGAATGCGTTTGTTTGTTTTGTTTTGTTTAATATTATAGGAAATCTTTAAATTAAGGGCGATTACCTAATGCTCGGATTGATGCTCTACAACATTAGATGCTACTATTTGTAATATCATAAGGGATTTTTTTTAATGATTCATTGCTTTTCTAAAAGTATATAATATCACCAATATGGAAATGAAGATAATAAAAAAAAAGATTTCCTAATCAATAATCGACCCTTCATTAGTAAAAGTACTAACTAGCCTTCTCAGCCGCAATGAAAATTGCCTTTTTATCATAATATAAATTTATAACCCATTGTACCGATTAAAATTAACATATAGTCGACTAGATTACACAATAAGATGGCAATGAGAACCATTGACTTCAATGGTGTGAACTTTTCATAAAGTTGTCATTTTTCGTAGCAAATAGTGTGTGTGACCTCCTTAGAAAGTGCAAAGAGGTTGACAACCTTCTTACGTTTGCAATCTTTTATCGATACAGCGAGGGAAAACATCGTAGGAACCTGACTATTCGGTGGGATGAGAAATAGTCATTGGATACTGACTATGTGGATAGAAAGAGTGTATAATGACTATACAATATTTAAGTAGTTAATTTAAGTTATTAAAGAAAATAGTTTTTACTGGTTTAAATTAATAACAATAATAGAATTTAAATTAAAAAAAATATTATACTACTAATATTCTTAAGAAGCTAAGATTAAAAGCAAATACATATTTTTCTCAACAAATATTATTACATGTTCGAGTTAGTTATTAAAACATTTTTATTGAACAGTTTTATCAGTATATTATAGTATACTAAATTATGGATATTAAACTTTCAGATATTCTACGTGATAATAACCTTTTTACATAAAAAATATTTTATGTAATTTATTTAAATTAAAATATCATAATGTCATTGTACTTGACAGATTTTAATGTTATATAATTTTTATTTACATAAATAATAAATATTCAACATAGACCAAAGCAATAAAGTATTATTTAACTAATATTCTGAATAAATGTTTTACTACACTATAAAGCCATTAAAACTATAATAAACATAAGTTTTTACTTCGGGTCCTAACTTGACTTTAAGTATTTACTACTGAGACAGAGAAATTGTATTTATATATTTAGTATAGAGCTAATAAAAGTTTGAAAAAATATTATTAACAATAATAACGCCAATTAAATTTAATAATAATAACGCCAAACCGCAGTTAAGTTACTTTACGTATGCACTAGAAGATACTAAATATAAATATGTATTATTTATATTCATAAAAAAAACTACATGATTTTTTAATTCAATGTTGTTTCTAACAATATAAATACATACCGAAAAACCGAACAAATATTATTATAATTTCAATTCACATAAAATCACTCAAAAATCACATCACAAAACTCACCTGTTAACCAGTTATCCAAGACACGGAATCGAACCAAGTTTAAAAAAACACCAACTGACAGATGTCAAACCTAGGCGCGCAAACGACCTAAGGTGAGATGGTGCGGATGAATAGTGTGAGTTCTTTTGCCAACTTTTGGCTTATAAATGGCCGCCCCCACTTTTGTTGAGGGCATCTTTGCTTTGTTGGTTTTTGAGATTATTTTCTTAATGTCCTCTAGTTATGGCTTGGGTTTTGAGACGCTTGCAGCCATACGTACATATAGTCATATAAAACTTTTAAAAAATAGTATAAAACGTCTCGAGTTATTAAATTTTATATTAACTTAATTAGTTGATAATTTATTTACATTTATGTTTAATTTTTTTTATTATAGTTCATTTTATTTTCATTACTGATGGTAACTAAATAAAAATGATATATATCTTTATTTATATAATGATATATATATATATATATATATATATATATATATATATATATATATATATATATATACATATTTATTTAACATTTAATTTGGAATAGGTATATTACCTCATTATTATTGAATCACATTATATACAATTTTCCTACTTTTAGATTATAATCTAATTATGATTCACAATAAGGATATCCTCATATTAAATAATAACAATCATTTGAGGTTTTAAGGAAAAGAGGGCGTATATCTTGAAAAATGTCATCTTTCCCTGACATTTCAACCCGAAAGTGTTCCTTGTATTATTAATTAATGTTTAACGGACGTGAATACCTTGACAGAAGTATCGTATGGTATCAGTGATTCATAATAATAATGCGAAAGAAATGTTGACTGATATAATCTTTAATAAAACTTCTTGAGGTAAAACATGGCTTACTATTCAATAACATTCATTAATATAAAGTGAATATATTATGATTCATAGCAGATCTTAAAAACTCTGTATACTTAATAGTTGAAGCAGTATAGTATTTTAGTAGATGAAAACTAAATAATTTTCAGTAAAATATTCTAGTATTTTCTCAATATGTAGTAAGCCCCTAATCTTATACATACATACATATTCACGCCTCTACGTCCTCAACGGGATAGGTAGAGACTATGGATCGTCACCTGGAACGATCCTGACAAATTTCCCTTGCTTCATTCAAACCCATTAAATTTCTAATACATCCTCTTCTGTTGTCAATACTTCATACATAATCTTATATACTTACATAAATATAAAGCCAGATTGCTCAGGTGTGAACAGATCTATGCTGCCGTCGTAAGAAAAAAGGGCATAACTAACATTTATTAAAAATTTTGTCAGAAAAAAAGCACATCCGATAAATTTTTGTAGAATTTTATCTTCAAGAAATTCGGAGGCTCAAACGCCACAAATGTGACTAATTAATGTTTTATTGAGTATATATAATCCCAATCATCTCAGTTTGACCAAAATGATAGATGTGCCCTTCTCTCGTACGACGGCAGTATGTACCATCTCTACTATTTTACTAAAAACCACCGCTTCCTTCCATTTGAATATTATTATAATTTAATATTTTACTAATTAATATATATCGGATGTCTTGGCTTTAAGTATTATTTACGACTTGTGTTCCCTAGAAAAATTAAGCGGAATTGATTTGTAGGATCGACCGAAATTGGGATGCGTTATCTCTGCCTATCCCCCTACAGGGAGAGGTATGTGATGTGCATGTGTATATGTTATAATTTCAATGTAATGCGAAATAAAGCATTTCTAACTTAGAAGCCTATTGTGAGTTTACATCACGTGAGATGCTGATTATTTGGTGAACCTAGTAAATGGTTGGACCAACTCTAAAATTTCAAAAATAGACACATGGAATTCTGTCTACCTCGCAGTGTATTAATGTCGTTAAGAGCATGTTATGTTAAGATATAATAATCAGAACAAACAAAAAATCCAGCACGCTATTTAACCTGTTACTAAACCTAATCTGCTAAGTATCTTACACTGACTGACTATTTCACGACCATTAACCCTTGTGGGATAGTCAGAGGCTCAGGTGTCCATCTCCACAATTGCGAAGGTAGTAATTCCATGGCCACCTCGAACCCACGTGTTGACCAGATAGTCAGTACACAATGTGACAGGTGGTAAGCCATATCGCCATTTACAAGCACTAACTATTACCTGTTCGGGGAACAGTTAGGTCTCCTTACAATGTTTTCCCTTAAATTAGTATTCCTCTTAGAACGGCGAGGGAAAACATCGTGAGGAAACCTGCCTATCCCTCAGGATAGGTAATAGTCAGTGCCTATATACGGCGATACGATTCACTACCTATCACGTTTTGTGCTGTCTATCTAGTGATACGCGGGCTTCGAATGACCCATACCTAACATACCTTCGAAATTTCGGAGATTGGCATTCAAGCCTCTGACTACCCCGCCATAATTAAAAAGGGAGTGTGAAGACACAAGTCGTGAAGCGTATGTATGTAGTATTCCTATTTCACTATTATCTATTCCAATTAATTAGTTACGAAATAAGAATTTAGGTGTACATACGAAGACACACAATTCACATCGCATGCCCTTAACAGCTGATCATCCATTCGAATCCCTGACCTGGCATAATCGCAGCCATTAAACATTAAAGCGATATTAGACTATTCTGAATTTTACGACGCATCCAGATTCGGTGCATGATCACCGCGGACTAACATGCACGATTGCGTGGCTCATCACGACTTAATGCGTTTATGCGAGTGACAGTGCCCGTAATAATTGGTGTGTCGCAACGGAGCATCGGACCTTGGGCCCTTGTTCGATGCCCGGTTGCGACACCTATCGACACTAGATCGATCTAAGCTTTAAAGGTAGTAAATTAGTCATATAAACTTGAACATAAATGTATAATTTATGATTACAATCCCTTTCGGGTTAGGCAGAATACGCGTTTCATTATCTGTATTTGTTAATTAGTTGTTTTATGTCCTCATTTAATGTTGTACATAATGAATAATCACCCAATGTGATAGGTGGTATTCTATGAAGCCTAGTAAAAGATCTTATTATTGATTATTGCAATAAATAGGCCGTTTTCATTACGTATGCATTTTACCACGTTACTTTGATTTAAAAATAATAGAATCTTTATTCAAAAGCTTCACACATAAGATATAAAGTAATACAGGATGGCGCATTCAAAACGGTCAGTATGGGAAAGTCTGAAACTATAAGAGATACGAATATTTGTTCTTAGGAACCATGTCACCGATTTAGATAAAAAGAAAAACTGCATTCATACTTTCTTTGAAAAAACAACTGTATCCAGTACGGGAATCGAACCCGGTTGCTTTGAAAAAATAAATTAGCCCTTTTCACTTTTTCTTTTTAAAAATCAATTGTGTAGGTCTTAAGCTGTAAATGTTTCTATGAAACATGGTGTCGAAAATGAATAAAATGCATTGTTTTGGCATACTTTAGTTGTTTTTTCAAGGAAAGTATGAATGCAGTTTTTCTTTTTATCAAAATCGGTGACATGGTTCCTAAGAACAAATCTTCGTATCTCTTATAGTTTCAGACTTTCCTATGCTGACCGTTTTGAATGCGCCATCCTGTATACTGCTTGAGTGTCAATGAAGCGAAACAAACATATTCGGAAACTTCCTGACCGTTCATTCCTGACCTTCAGAATCTCGTAGATGGAAAAAATCAGCTCAGACAAAAAGGAATTGTGTATACACAAGTCGTGAAGCCTATGTATGAAGATTCTGGGTTCGATTCCAAGCGAGGACTTGTATCAATAGAAATCTTGTTACAAAAATTACTATGTACATACTTATTTACTATATCACTTTTACGGTGAGGGAAAACCATGTCTAGATAGAAATAAACATTAGTCAGTGCTTGCACAAGGCAACAATGAACATGACCTGACAAGGTATATGTTGACTATACTGTATGACCTACTTGACTATTTGACCAATAAGATGAACACTCATACTTCTGCCAACCCTGCAAAAGACAAGGGTAGTGAAATGCAAAATAACTATAAGATATGACCTATAAGATAGATATTCAAACCTCAGTCCATCCAGCAAAGGATAATAGTCGTGAAGTATCTGCAATGTATCAATTCATCTAAGAAAGGTAACAGACAGCATAGATAAGATAGACACTCAAATCTCTGACTATCCCGCTAAGGGAAGGTCGTGAAGTGTATATTTACGATATCAGAGTAATTTATGTAAATGTCAGCAAATGTGTACTCCTCTAAAAAAGGTTATAGTCAGTAAATAGCTTCAATCTACTGATTCCCGGATATATGGTACTGACTATCTGATGAAATGTGGAGTTCAAATAGTCAAAGATCTTCTCGGCGGTAACTCAAGTCTCTGTATACCACAAAGGAAAATAACGGTAAAGCATGTTCATATTATTTATAAATATATATTGTCAATGCCACCAGTTATTTAATATATACATAAGCTTTTAAGTAATATAGTTAAATTATAAGATGTTATGTTAATTTCTCATTAATTTTCGCCTATTCTTGAGTGATTTGCATAAGCCGAACCGGTACTCTTAATAACCTCGTCCTATATAAGATTAGATAACTTCTCAAAATATCTTCAAGGTATATCAGAAGATTAAATGTAATTAATTGCTTTTACTTCAATTAAACAGAATTAAGTACTAATATATTGATTTATTATTGAGTAAATATTATGTGATACAGATTATGTTCTTGATTTCTAAAAGAGTGGTCCTCAGAACATACAAATATATTTTTACATTAAGTGTTTTCATAAATTTATTGAGATGATGTAAATTATACCAGTGCAAAGCACAATAAAACTTTAAATGAACTTATGACATATACTCGTACGTAGCTGTTTTTTTTCTCTGTTCAGATTTCAAATCAACAAGAGATCACAGATATTAAATAGGTATGCCACCCTGACAAATAAAGTTCTTTTCATTGAGATGCATATGTTACTTCTTTTTTATACATATTAAATTCTTTATTCAGCTTTATATTATGTTGTTCTTCTAAGTATCAATTTTCTTAAGTATTCCTAAATAGAATTAGCAATATTTTATACTCTAATACATATTTATAAGGACAAACTATACATTGCCTATCAATGCATCGTGAGTCAAATAACACATTCTTATATATAACATATAACAGCATATACATATACGTTAGGAGTACTTATAACCACCGAGTATGTATGAGGAGATGTACGAGTGTCAATGAAGCGAAAGTGGTTCCTTTGGACAGATGGAAATCTGTTCCTGCTACTCTTCTACAGAAAAACGGGAGTGATGTAAGTATATTACACAATCCGATAATTATCCCTAACCCTTGTCTCTAACTGCCTTACGATAACCTGACAAGAAAAGCAGGTATTTTCTTTCTATTTATATCCCAGACTAATATGCTTATGCAACGAAATCCATAAAGCAGCCAAATGGTCCACGCCTCGTTACTCCGCAGTTAGCTAGAATAGCTGTAAAACACTACGTTCTTATGCAAATACGGAGAAGAACGGCACATGGATTGTGACGTAATAGTGTCATATACCTAATAGCTTTCTTGGTATTATATGTATACATTGCTTGTATAATTTGACGAAGAATAAATATCAGGATAAGGGAATGAGCTTTGAAAGAAACAACTGTCTTTACTTACTATGAATCAGCCTATATGAATAGTTACATTTGTGACGAACAGAAGAGCATGCATGTGAATAATAATGGGTGTGAGTGAGTCAAGAGAGATTTGTCAGGATCATTCAAGGTGATGATCGAGAGTTTCTGCATATTATCCTGTTAGGAAAATAGAAAAATGAGTATCTGTCTATCCTGTTAGGAAGATAGGGGTGTGAGCAATAATAATTAATAATAATAAAAGCGTTTATTTACAGCCACAATGTATGTATGTTTATACACAACGTGTACAATAAAACTAACAAATTAGATTCTTATGTTATTCTCACTTCACGGATTCATATGGAATATGAAGATAATATAAAAAGTACTAGGATCACATAACAAAAGGTTCATTATCAAAATGCAATAAATGTCTGTCAACGTTTGACGTTTCCGCGACTTTTTATTAATCGCCCTTATTGTGCTTTGGCAATGAGTGTTCTCGTTTCAGCCGCTAGCTCAAGACCTAACCTTCTTTTAGTCACGAGTTTAGGTTTTAGATAAGCGACGTAATAGCGTTCCTTAGCCTTGACTTGGCACAATGAAAAAAGCGAGGGATTTCGAACAAGAGCTTGAATACTATCATTACTCAAGTGAATAATGCAATTTGTATGGTAGATTAAATGTATTAGTATTATACGAGTATGCACCTACTACGTATACTGAATTTGAAACCAAATTACTATCTTCCCTAACATAATTGAGAAATGTTTCACTTCTGATATAAGGTAAATTTCGTAGACCATAATTAAACAAAAATATGGATCCATTTTCTTTACTTTTTCAGAGAAGTCTAGAGTTGTTTAGTGTACATAATATCTCCTTTGTCACTTTTACAATTCATATCAAGGAAGGATGCATTATCAGGTTGCAGATCTATCGTTCAATATTTCTTCTCAGTTCACGACTTCGAAAGAAATGGAGCTACATATTATTCTCTTTAGGTCCCAAACAAGCTATAGTCTATATTAGTCATTAATCTCTCATTTGAGGCATTGATCTAAATCATCAGAGGCGATTCTTGCAGTCACGAGCCCTCGACGTACATTTCACGAAGATCCGTAATCGAACACAACACAGATATGCAGAGTCGGTTGTTAAACTTAACTTAGACTTCATTGGTTTACTAAGGATTGATTATAGTAAAAAGTAATTAGTGCTTGTAGTAGCCAAACTCTTACATATTATTTTAATTTGGTGTCAGATCTTAGATGATTACTGTTCACTTTGTGATATGGTGGCAATGAATGTACTATATATGTATATTATTTATGGTAACGGTGAATCTTTCAATTAATATTAAGTTTCTTATAATTTTCTTAAACCTACTTTTAACCGAAAAAACACATCTATAAATCGTACAATATGCACCTGCTCTGGAAAATTTTGAAAATAACGAATTGTTAACGGTTTTCCTTTATACAATAATAATAGATAAATAATATCATTAAATGAAATTAATTACATTTATCAATTATTTTAGTCTAGACTAAGGCCTCCTCATGCATCTGTGTGATATCATTGCTTTATTCGGTTGCCTGTGCGTACTCAGCGTGGAGTGCGAAAATTCCACTCATCGTTTGTTATTCGAATTAGACATCGAGACAGGCTGATAGTGCTCTAAAGTACTGGAACCTTCTATGTAATGATCTTGTATTTGGTTTTTATTGTTCTAAATTTCGGGGTGGTATTAGAAGTATAACTTCTGAAATTTATATACTGAGTTCAAATTTAACCGCCGAGTGTGTATGAGGAGGTGTATGAGTGTCAATGAAGCCAAAGTGGTTTGTCAGGATCGGGACAGATGAGGGACCGTGATCTCTGACTACCCCTCTACAGGGTAACGGACGTGATGTGTATGCATGTGTTTAAATTTAAAGCAGTGTGGCCTTAAAGTATAAAGATGTAAGCAATTTGGAAATTATGGTAATGGTAGTTAGACTCCCAAAAATACTTAACGAAATATTATTCTTCAGTTAGGCTAATGCTGTTGATGTTGTAAAGAAAGTTGTTGTATTCAATTCACAGACGCGTAAACAAAAAATAAGAGATTTATGAATCTTTTGAATGATCTATTATAGTAAAGTAAAATGACTACAAAATTTACGCTACTTATATAGAATAATTTTTAATACGGAGTATCCTTACTCATGTATTATGAACGACAATAATTATATACTACTTGTATGCACAACATTAACTTAAAGACCCGTAATGAATTTATTACTATTAAGTAATTCATAGTTATTTTCCTTAACGACATATCTATAAGTTTACACCGTTGCGTGTTTGGATTCTGAAATAGTTTACGAGATGCCTCGATTGCAAGGTCACCATCAAACTGACTATCGAAAGAGTGAATCACTGTTTGTTTGTCTTTCACTTAACCTACTTGGTTTCTGTGTGAGGCCGACTTTTCTTACGAACATACACATTCGCCATATATACGACCTTCTACCCCTTTTTGAACTATAAAAGGAATATCTGTGAAAGGTTGCTAGGTCATCATTCAATTAATTCGAACTGAAGTCGGAAGAAATATATGAATACTGAAGCAGCACATTTTTATTCCATCGAATAATATCAAAAGACAACCAAAAAAACAAACGCGTTCACAAACATTAACCCTTAGGGAGTAATCAGAGGTTCAGGTGTCCATCTCCGCAATTGCGAAGGTAGTAATTCTATGGCCACCTCGAACCCTCGTGTTGACCAGATAGTCGGTACTCAATGTAACAGGTCGTAAGCCATGTCGCCATTTACAAGCACTAACTACCGCCTGTTCGGGGAACAGGTAGGTTGTCTCACGATGTTTTCCCTCACCGTATTCAACGCATTTCTTAAATATAATTTTATTAATCGAATAATAAATATCGTTAAATAATATCGTTTGTACATGAATTCGATAATTATTAGGTAGTTTTGGGTACATTTGGCCTAGTAGGCATCCACTATATTCTCAGACACAACAGTAACCGATATGACATAGATAGGTTTAAATAAATATTCATAGACATATTTCGCAATTAGTCCGAAAACTGAAACTTTATACGTTAGGCCTAATGTCAAGTCTTATCTGAGATCTTAATAAACATTGAGCATAATTCGTCTTTGAAAGAGTTAGTAAATGAGTATTCATTTTTGACGACCTCCGTGGCGCGATCGGTTAGACGCCTGAACGCCAATCGTGAGATCCCGGGTTAGATTCCCGGTGGAGGCAGAGTTAATAACTACACTTTTCTTCTGCTTTCCAGTCTAGTCGTTGATTCTATATGCTATATATGGATTTATCTATGTATAATAAGTATATATTCCTTAAATATACGTTGACTTAGTACCCTTAACACAAGTCTTAAATGTACTTAGCAAGAGGCTAGTTTAATCGGTGTAATATCGTCCTACTATATTATTATATTATTATTATTCATGTTACATAGTCTTATGTTAGATATTCTTATTACATTTATATATAGGTTTATATTTTAAGAACTAGAGTGGAAAATAGAGTAGAATGAGGTAAGCCGCGTAGAACATATACATATACATATCAAATTGGAGATATTCTTCTCAAGGCGGTGTACGTAGTGAAGAACAGAAGAGCATGTATGAGAAGGTTCATGGGTGTGAGTGCAGCAAGAGAGATTTGTCAGTATCGTTCCAGGTGGTGCTTGAAAGTCTCTGCCTATCCCTTTGGTAACGTAGAGGCATGAATATATGTATGCATGGTATGTTTTTACTCAACACATTTCAGAAAGAGAAAATTTGCTTATACATTTGAATAAGCTATATTCAGCGACTGTATAATGTGACATAAAACACTATATACCACGTCGATTGCTAACTAGGTAAAAAATTAGACTCCCATAGCGGAGATAGGCCCTCATATCTCTGACTACCCCATAAGAAGGTAGTGATAGTATGTTCTAAACTCACGATTTAAAATTCAAGGGTAATATTAATTATAAATTTGTAATATTGATTGTATAAGGTCATGAGAGTTTAGCTATCCAATTCAATTGAAGGCACATTTATTATTAGTTTTAACAAGCCATCAATCAAGAGGTTTAATTAACTTTTGGCTTAGTGGTTGTACTTCGGATTCGGTAATAGCAGGTTAAGGGTTCAATCAAACACGTGAATTGTTAAACGCATTAGTAAACACGAGGAAACCTTCCTATGTGAAAAACAGGTACATAGTCTTGAAGTTACAGAAGTGACTTTAACATTTTTTTTGATTTACTATGAGAGACCGGGTCATATCACGATAAATTTATAAAGATATCTGATTACCCTTATTTTGCCCGACGTTTCGACCCAGTTGCAGAAACCGTGGTCACGGGAAGACAGAAATTTACCGTGATATGACCCGGTCTCACATAGTTAATAAAATGAGTATAAATCGCGAGTGCTTAAAAATGACTTTAACCTGTTTTGATTAAGATTCGGCGTAGCTCAGTCGTTGAAAGCTTGACTCTGTATCAGTGTGTACAGGGTTTAAACCTCGGAGTATGTACCAAGTACGAATTGAAGTATTTTGATTTTCTATGTACACTTTCGTGACGTTAGAAGCACCTATAACCGCCGATTGGAGAGGAGGTGTATGAGTGTCAATGAAGCAAAGTGGTTTGTCAGGATTGGGACAGATAGTGATCCGTGATCTCCTTCTACCCTTACAGGGAATCGGGCGTGATGTGTATGTATGAATTTTCGTAATAAAAAAACTTTTGCTAAATGAGCTGAAGGGAGCCAACGTCAGTTAGTGCTTGTATGGTGACATGGGTTACCACCTGTCACATTGAGTACCTACTATCTGGTCAACACAGGGTTCGAGGTAGCTATAGAATTGATACCTCCGCAGGGGTTAATGGTCATGAACGCTTGTTTATTTTGGTATTACATACTTATTTCCCTTTTCGTATTTTAACTCTTTAAAATGGTTTAATTAATAATTTGTTAACCACCGTGACACAAACGATTCACCATCTAAAGGTAAATCGAAAGGTCCCGGGTTTGATTCCCGGCGGAGGCAACTTTGCTTTTGTTCTACTTTCCAGTGTGCTCGTGGATTATATATGCTATATATGTATTTATCGAACTAATGTAAGTATATTTTACTGAAACATACCTATGTTTACATACGTTGAATTACTAAATAAATCTTAACTCAATTCTTAAAAGAACTTACCAAGGGGCTAGTTCAATTGTACTAGTGTCCTATGTTTTTAAGTTCGTTTTTGGAATTTAAATTTGGAATTGAATTTAAATTATTTTATACAATTACGACCAATTCTAATTTACTACTTATTATAATATGACTACTGATAATGTGTATTAAAATGAAAACTAAATCTATCTATTTAATGGTCTCCCTCATCATGGCAATATAAACGCCGTTTGATGTACTTAATCGCAGTTGTAGTGATTCGCTTACAACTCACTGATGACGGCAATCATTACCCAAAAACGGACCTTGGGGAAGGTCGTGAGTAACCATGGCTCAACCATAGTGATGGGCTAGTAATCATAATGTGGCAAATCTTGAATCAAATTTTAAATGGTTCAAGATTTATTAACTGAAACAGTAGTCCGAATACAAGTGTAAACCCTCAAGGTATTTTTTAGTTTCTTAAATATAGTGATAGGGAAAAAACAATTAAAAAGTTTGTTCTTATATCGTATTATATACATATTATGCATAGTTTGTATGTCAAATTCTCCAATTTTTGCCAAGACTATAAAGTTCTAACTACCACACGGAAACCCACTTTTAAAACAGGTGCCTAACCTAAACTTTCTACTTATCATGAATTTCTATGTACATTATCGTAATAAAAAAACATTTACGAAATGCATCGAATATTACAGTGAGGAAAAACATCGCGAGGAAACCTATCTGTTACCCGAACAGGTATAACAGTGTTTGTAAATAGCTACATGTCTTACCACCTGTCACATTGAGTATTCACTATCTAGTCAACACGTGGGTTCGATGTGGCAATAGATTTACTACCTTCGCAAGGGATAATGGTCGTGAACGCGTTTTGTCTATTTCTCATCTATTTCACTAACCAAACACAGCCAGTAAATACTCTCGAGTAAACAAACTCTGCCCATCTCTAAACATCTTGATATGATCTATATGTGCTCTCACGGCAGCAATGAGGTCTGGGTCGCCGTGGCTCTATTTCGCCACGACCTCATTGTTCGCTCCAAAAGCTCCATTTGGGAAATAAGTTCATCGTTTAAGCCGTAATTAGGTGGCCAATTAACAGAGAGCTTGTATCTCAATTGCTAGAGATAATGATAGTTATAGAACTTCACCTTGCTTGTGTAGACTCAATTAGGCCCATATTCAAATGATTGGGTAAAGTGGGAGTTTGAGACGGTAATTGATAGGCAACTAACAGTTTTTCTTCAATGATGTATGTGTTAAGATTTGGAAGCTAGTTATAACATATGTTAGTAATATTACTTATCTACAAGGCATAGTATGGGTTTAGGTATATCTGGCAGGGGTTGTCATTTATATTAAGAAATGTATATTCTAGTTTCTGCCAACCTAATAGAAATTGAAGGACGTGTATTGTTTACATAATATGTACTACTAATGTGCTTATCACTACATATTATAAAACAAAGTCGCTTTCTCTGTCCCTATGTCCCTTTGTATGCTTAAATCTTTGAAACTACGCAACGGATTTTGATGCGGTTTTTGTAATATATAGAGTGATTCAAGAGGAAGGTTTATATGTATAATACCATCCATTAAATAGTAGAGTAGGCTATTTATTTTATACCCGTGCGAAGCCGGAGCGAGTCGCTAGTATATTATATAAGAAGTATTCGTTTAATATACATATACTAATATCCTTATATATGTACCTTTCATATCTCTTCTGTCTCCTTTACCTATAATTTTGTGATTGGCATATTATATGACACATCAGTAGTGTGCTAGCCAATCACCCTTAACACTCAAGTCCCTTAGTCGCCTCCTACGACATATCGGGAAGAAAGCTTGCTATGTCTCAGCCTAGCACGAATCATATGTACGTATTATTTACGTTAGGAGTACCTATAACCGCCGAGTGTGTATGAGAAGATGTATGAGTGTCAATTAAGCGAAAGTGGTTTGTCAGGATCGGGACAAATGGGGATCCGAAATCTCTGCCTACCCCTCTACAGGGAATCAGGCGTGATGTGTATGTATGTATGTATTATTTACCCTAGACCCAACGCCTATTTTGACCATGTATGTTGCGTTATGTATGCATATTAATTCGGATGGGTCAAGAATTGAAGTTCAAAGTTTTACAACTCCAAAGCTTAGGTAATGTTGTTTTAATCATGATCTACCATATTTCGTAGTGTTGGTAAAGGTTATACACGCACTTAACGAACTGGTAATAAACTTGAACTTGTGAAATCTAGTTTATTATCTTTTACATAGATATAAATTTATGTAAAGATTCTCGTTTTTTTTTATTCTTTAATAAGCCATTCACCACTAAGGTTATGTCGGCTCAAGTACAAACACTGATACCATGGCGTTTGCACTTGTTATTCAGTTGCCATGGTTACACCAACGCCACCAGCCGCTACAGCCGAAGAAAAACGAAGTCGAAGCTGCAATTCTACTCTTCCTTGTTCTTCGGTTCGTTCAAGTTGAGGATCCAAATATAATCCCAAAGCTAACATATTTAGCCAGTTCGGCATCACAATTGACTAAATATTCAGCCGAAAATAATTATTTGTATTTTCAACTTTCACTGAGCTGCTGACTTTGTTGACGAACCATCGACGACTGGATTCCTTTCGGAGTGTAAAGAATATCGGATACATGATGATATCCTAGGTTACTCACATACGTACATATAAATATACATTCACGTCTTTTAAGCCCTGGAATAACATCTCAAAGGTCACTTTTAACATGAATATTGGGGTCGTGATGCCATATGGAACATTGGTAGCAGGTTGCTAGTCTATAGCCCAATAGATTCCATTTACCCCTAGTCCCTTAGTCGCCTCTTACGACATGCCTGAAAGAACAACTACTTCTTTATTATCTCTCTTATTAGGTCTGCCTACATCTTTCGATACAGTGATAGATGAATAAAAATATCACGGGGACACACTGTTTGGGTTGGTTATAGTCAGCTGTTACAATTGTCAATTATTACAGATGTGGCAACGCTAAAAGTGCAGTCTCAGTAACTTTTTATAAGGTTTACGTTTATAAGAACGAAAGACAATATTTTTCATTTCGAAGCACGCGATCGTATAGTGGCCATAACAATGCATAGTAGCGCCAGTTTTATGTAAAATATTGTCTTTTATTCTTATAAACGTAAACCTTTTAAAAATTTACTGGGCCTGCACTTTTAGCGTTGACTGTACATGGCTATTTTAGTCTCGCTACATATACATTAAAAAAAAACATTAATGAATACGGGAAATCTCCTTGGTCCTTTTTTGCTTTTATTAGCGGGACTGATGTCCTGTGGATTTCAATAATTTCTTATTACTTTAGCAGTTTCCAAGACATTTTCCAGCCGAGTAAGAAAGGTAGCTAGTTAGCATTCAATTCACGTCCCAGCTAACATGTTGTGTTATATAATATAATGATAATTATTTGTGACAGTTCCATCGAATCGTTATTGAACTATCAACTTAATCTTAACATAAAATCTTATAAGTTCTCAATGACTGACAGGTGGATTAATTGTGTATTATTATTTAAAATATTTTGTTTTACAAGATGCTAGTATTTGAAATGACATCAAAACATTGTTTTCTAACATTGTTTCACGTATTTTAATCTATTTTGGGGTGGACAGAATTGGATAGATGGTTATAGTTCCTAGGTCACATTTTAGAACGAAATTTAAGGCTGGCATTTCACAAGATATAATTGTTACAGGTTGCAAGATCATCACTCAAAACATTGCATTGATCCCTACTAAGGCCTACCGGGAAGAACGGCAGCTAGTTAGCATTATTTTTCGTCCTAAACTACCACGGGAGGAAACAACTTTTATTTAATTTTTATTTGTATTTTAAGTTTATAGTTTTGATTTCTTTATAAAGAAATTACTGTTCTTGTTTCATAATAAATAAAAGTACTCTTGAATATAATTGATTAAGATATTTATTCTCTAACAGATTTGGTTCATTTTATACAATAGCTTATTTTGTTTCATTGAACCTCTGACTACCCCGCAGGGATTAGTAGTCGTGACTATTGGTCTTATATAAATGGTACTGAGCTTAAAAGGAATGATGTTAGGAGGCTGTATTTGCCAGAGCCTCAGGATCGATGTCTGCGAGGCTTCGCAGGTCATACTTCCGTGTACCTTGCATTACGTTTGTGGGTCGTTTCGCAAGATGTCGCTGGCTTCGTAAGAGGTATGTATAGACTGGGTTTATGGATATCTTTATATTATGTTATGATTTTCTGTATTTTTATATTACGCTACATATGATTGAGAGAGGTAGGTAGAGTTTTGAAATCTTGAAAGGAGTAGTTTAGAGAAACTAAATTTTACTGAACTTAGATTTCGACTATTCTTCATTAACCTACGTTAATCTATAATCTATATATAATTTGAGATTATACTCATGCTTTAAGAGTAAATATCACACCTGTTTCTCAATAGATAGGTAGACAGAGATCAGAGAGCCCTATTTTTAGTTATTCTGTCGTTCCTAAACTAACAGTAATTTGCTACGTTACCATCCATTTAGTTTCATTTCCCTCTAAACTCTAAGTCATCTTCTACCACCTATCAAAAAAAAAGGCTAGTTATCACTCTATTTATATCTCCTACTAAGAAATTAATCTAACAGTTTTTTAACACATCTAGACTATAAATACGGACCAGTATTGTTATCGCAATTAATGGTCTTCGATTGTCCATCAAAATTCGTTTTATTTGACAAAAGAAGTACCTTCAAGCTACTAACCCGTAAAGAGGTCATAGAATTGAACACTTATGTAAATGGTCAACTAAAGGGCTTAATATAGAAAGTTTTCGGAGAATTCTCATGAGATCTAGGACGTTAATATAATGCGACGAAGCTCAGTTGTTAGGGGCTTGACTCTGTATCAGTGGGTACAGGGTTCAAATTCCGCTTGAGCATGTACTAATACAAATGAAGATTACTTAATTTTTATGTACATTTTCTGAATAAAAATACATTACGAAATGCATCGAATACTACGGTGAGGGAAAAACATGGTAAGAAAACCTACCCGTTCCCCGAACAGTTAATAGTTAGTGCTTGTAAATGGCGCCATGGCGGACCACCTGTCACATTGAGTATTATATGGTCAACACGTGTGTTCGAGGTGTCCATAGAATTACAACCTTCGCAATTGCGGAGATGGACACCTGAACCTCTGACTACCCAGCAAGGGTTAATGGTCGTAAACGCGTTTGTCTTGCCCAGTAATTATTGGGACGTTAATATAATACTAACTAGTCACCTTTCTTCATAGGGATTGGGTCTAGGGGTAAACTAGTAAGGGACGAGATAAATGGACGATGTGCTAGTAACCTGTCCCTAGTTTTGTATTAACTGCACTCCTAACCAAATAGTTGTACTTAGGGTGAATGCTGGTCTAACACACGTCCTTTATCACTTTCGGGTGGACAGAACCTCGAAGACATAATATATCTTCAATCACTTTTTAATATGAATCTTTTGCATAAACATTAGTTACAGTTGCTAGCCTATCGCCCAATAGATTCTATTTACCTTTAATCCCTTAGTCGCCTCCTACAAAACGCGGGGAAGAACGTCTGCTAGTTAGCATTCTTTTTACGTCCACTAAGAAAAACGATAGCTGCGGTTTGTATGAGGGTATAGTGATTAGAATTTGTATAACCTATGACACTAAAAACAATACATACTAAAAAGATGTTTTATTATTGTCACATGAAAAATATATTGTTAGTATGTTAGTGTCTATTGTCAGCTGTTTTGTGAGTGGTTGTTATTAAATGTCTTAAGATTTTTCATTTAGATATGCATTATTTTTTTTAGGAATGTGCTTGTGGAGTTGGTCCATGACATGAGATGGAGGTCATTGCTGCAAACCCTTTATCCCTAATGAGAGAATAAATGAACCAAAGAAGAAAAACGTATGAGATATACCATTTTAAGTCTTATGATTTATAATAACCGATGTATTAGACAAAAAATTGAGACATATAACTACATATTTGTATTTAAGTGATCGTTGCTAGGCAACCAAATAACAAAACCAAATTAAAATCTTACTATAAGATATATTACGAATAACAACCGAGTTTTATGGTAACGGAAAGTTGTGTACCAGTTAAATGCGAATCCATGATAACTAACCCGACGACGACAATTTACCTTCGTCTTGGCTACTACGCTTTTCTTTCTTAAATATACGTTGACTAGTAACCTTAACAGAAGTCTTAAATGAACTTACAAAGGGGCTAGTTCCATTTGTGTAATAATGTCCAAATATTATTATCATTAACCTTACAAGTCACATGTACATATATATATCAAGTGACAGAGTGTCAAAAACATCAAGTTTATCATACATTCCGGGTAATTAACTGAAGAAAAATGATCGTATTCTATTCACATATATTGACATTTAGGCCTATAAATATGTTGATAATATACCCTAATAAAACTAGTTTTTGGTACAAGGTCAATCTAACGAACATATTTATTCAGATGATGAATTTAGCGTGTCACTCCCAAAAGCTATTTTGTGTATCAAAACATTCTTTTGCGGATCTGGGATTAGTTAGATTGTAACTAGCTGTACTAGAGATTGTTAAGGACAGGTCGGGAATTGACTTTTGGGAGACAAGGTATAAAAGTCCTTGAGATGAAATGAATTGTTTTTATGCGATATAAGAGTCATAAATATCACTTATAGAAATAAAAAAAAAACTCATGTCAAAAATGACATTAGGGCTAAGTAACAATAAAAAAGTTGCAAAAAAGTAAAGTAATTTGAATTAGCTATTGACATAAGCAGGACCTACGTTCATAAATATGTATGTTATTACATCGTTATCACAAAACAATTAGCAGAGTAGATGAAATAAAGGACTTGTAAATTGTAGGTCACATGTACGAAACTCTCTTGAATTGCACAATGTTGTAATAACTACTTATGTAGTTCCTGACATCCTGTTAAGGGACAAAGAAAGACCTAAAATTCATTATTACGGATAAATTTTATCACAATTCAATGCTTTCCTTCCTCTTTTTGTTGTTAATTCGACGTAGCTCAGTTGTTTGGGGATTTGCTCTGTATCAGTGGTTCAAATCCCACTTGAGCATGTACCTATGGAAATGAAGTTAATGAATTTTGAGCATGTACCAAATGAAATAATAAGTTAATCAATTTCTATGTACATTTTCGTAATAAGAACACATTTACGAAATGCATCGAATTATACGGTGAGGGAAAACATCGTGAGGAAACCTATCTGTTCGCCGAACAGGTTAGTGCTTGTAAATGGCGACATGGCTTACAACCTGTCACATTGAGTACTGACTATCTTGGTCAACACGTGGGTTAGAGGTAGCCTTAGAATTACTACCGCCGCAATTGCGGAGTTTTAGGTGTCCATAGAATTACCATCTTCACAATTGCGAAGATGGAAACCTGAACATCTGACTACCCCGCAAGGGTTAATTGTCGTGAACGCGTTTGTCTTTTTTTGTCCAAGACTAATTTAAACGGTGAATTTTAACACAACTCAATACTATCCTACTTTTTGTTGCTAGTCCATCGCTCATTAGATTCCATTGTAAAGCCCTTATCTTTTACGCCATGATGTAATAAGTATAAAACACTGATGTAAGGTGCCATTTTTACTTTCTGTTGCCAAGGCGCAAAGTGTTATTTCATTGCCCTATCACAATTATAGTTTCACAATGCGAGGCCAATAAATCGCATCACTCGATACCGGTTTCCTTTAGAAAATATGTGAAGTCAAACATATTTACTTGTCATAGACAAAATTGTATTGAGTAATGGCATACATAGAGTACCCGCCACATACGGTGGCAGTAGCCAAACTTGGAACTAAATTTGACGTTTCCGCCATTGCGTGTTATTTTGTATGAAAAGTAAATTTAGTATTACCAGCGTTGTGTTTTTTGCCCACTCTTTGTAATTTTTATGTTTGTTAAGGGTGATTATAATAAATTGATTTCCGGAGTTTCTTGTTAGTTCTTCTCCAAGCTAGGGTCTCCGCTGATCTAACCTCGGTAAAAAATATGTAAAGACAATGCTCAGTGCCATGTTTGAAATAATAGTTTTAAGAGATTCGCGATTTATACTCATGATATAAGATATAAGGGTGTGTATAAGATTGATTGCAGCTGTGGGAAATCCTATGTCGAACAGACTAAACGGTCTATTGCGGACAGAGTGAAGGAACACATAATATATGTAATATATAATAAGAAGGATAAGTCCCGTTAATTATTAATCATGTTTGAAATAGTATAATAAACATATTTTGACTTTGATATATTAATTTGTTTTATTTGAGTTTATAGCTCTGCAACCAAAGATCGTTACAAATGAAACCTATAATGTTTCGAGCCGTATGGCACAGTGAGTGCTAGTTTTGGCGTGTTTACTGGTAACACTGAATTACGCGACTGTGGCGACGCCTCCAACTGCCACCGTATGTGGCGCGATCTCTACTTGTTGCGGACAATAACCCTTACGGGGTCGTTATTTTTAATTCCAGCTTCATAATTGCAAAGAAATTGATTCAACGCAAAGGCAAACCCATTTTTCACTAGATAGATGATTAACATACATGCAATTACAATATACATAAAAACACGTAATTCATAGCGTCATTTTCGACGAAAAATGCTAAAATCTTAAAAATGGCTGGAAAACTCGTACATTTATGTATTTACAACATACTGAAATTTCAGCTGGAAATTCTGAACTAAATGCTCCTACAATTCATGATAAATTTATAAAACACTGTCCTTAATAAAAGAGTAAGTTAATGTTACAGTTTTTTATAAATTTAGTTATATTAGTCGCTTTTCTATTTCTTCTAAATAGTATTTATGAAAACCTTTTTTTCCTATAACCTCTTTACATTCCGGAAAGCATACAGCACAGTTCTTATGATGCATTATCTAAGAGTCCATAATGAGCCTTAGAATGACACGGGCGTATGCAAATGGCGTCGTTGTATCCATTTTTATGTTGGTGCTTCAATTAAATTTGCATTTTACATCTGCGAGATGCCTATCGGGCAAGGTTGGGAAGATGACATTCTGATTGCTGTGGCAAGGCCTGGTTAGAATAGCCTGACCCTGGAAATGATCAGGAGTCGTAGGTACCTAAAGTATGGCTTAGATATTTACGCTGGTCATTCCCGAAAGTACAATATTGATTGAGAATTTAATGATGAGTTTAAAATATAATTGTGTCGGAGTAATTATGTAATACATAAACCCTGTGTTGGTCTAGCATATAAATAGGACATAAGTAAGGACTTTTCTGATAGTTTTATCTAAGAAACAGACTAAGGCTAAGCTTAAATTAAGTGTATAATTAATTGCCTAGAATCTTGTCGCTAATACAATTTATAAAACCACTACCCAAAGGTATATACGACCTGAATAACAATATCTAAATACGTAAACAAAAACATGACGCATAAAACATTAATCTATATGACCTCTTCCGACATGTCAGTTATAAAATCAGCTGGTTACATTGAAGTTCTAAACTATCAAGGGAAAGAAGAAAGTCTTAAAATCTGTTTAATTTGAGTAGCAAGGACGCATTATACCTTATTATACTACTATTATTATACTAATATCAAAGATAGATAATGGAGTCGATAGCTTTCTATTTTCATACCACAGAAATAAAAAAGGCAATAATATTCGCGTGCTATGACATAATAACTTGTAATTCGTAAGGATCTGAACCCGACTTAGCCGGACCTCTGGGAAAGCATAAAAAACAGTGTAAACCACCTTTTTATTGCAGAAAATCGTCTCGCGATTACTAAAACCTGTATTTTGATACCTGTTTTGGGGAAAAGAGCTTTTTTAGCATGTCTTTTATGATAGAATCGCATTTTAGAGATAGGTTAACAACCTCACATTTAAAATGTGCATTACAGTTAGAATTCCGTGCTGTCTGTCTGGGATCTATATATAATGAATGCTGTCAATCTGCTTGCATATTCTTTGAGATATTGTTAGTGCAATAGACGATGTCTAGGACGCCCCATGCTAGGTGGAAGGATGACCTAAGGAAGGTCGCTTGTCGCTGGATGAGGGTCACGAGTGATCAAGGTTTGTGATGTATTCTTAGGGTGATTGTCTGATCGATTATACATAAACATCACGCCTGATTCCCTGTAGAGGGGTAGGCAGAGATCACGAATCCCCATTTGTCCCGATCCTGACAGACCACTTTCGCTTCATTGACACTCATACATTTTCTTATCCATACTCGGCGGTTAAAGGTACTCCCAACGTCACCCTTTTTCAATATAGCGTATATCTGACTGTCATATGTCGTAATAGGCCGGCCCCTACGTATCCACCCTTTACCGATTTACCGTTGACCAATTGTACATGATAGTTAATTGATAGTTTTGACTCAATAGTTTGTATACCTAAATTATGAGGTTATCAAAAATATCGTAAGGAATCTTGCCTGTTCTACAGAAATTGCATTAGACAGATCCCAGTAAAGAGACTTGGTACACTATCTGTGACCTTACATCACTTGCTCCATATTTGATCCAAAGTGGGTTAAATGTGCCCATAATTGAACTACCCTAAAGTTAACGATGGACACGTAAATCTCTTATGCTCTTAGAAATAATGTTTGCAAAGTGTACATACTTGTACATAATCATCAACACAACAAATTGATGCTCAATGACTGCTATTTACTTAACATATTAAGGCACAAAGAGGCTTTTAAACTCGAATACGTAACTAATATATTTATTCAGAATAGCGGAAACTAGGTATGTCATGTGTATGTGCGAACAATTGCGACATGAAGGGGACAGTGGGCCAGTCGGCAGCCTCCTTCGCTGAAGACAAACAGAGAAATGTTTTCCCCAGTTAAGGTCATTGGTTCTGCATTTTGACATCTTGCTTCGTGAATGGCGTGCTATTGGAGAGACAACTGTTGGGCCGATGGTTGGATGGGCCTGAAATTAGTGGTAATTTGTAGTGGTGTATTAATCTGGGTGCTGCAACTAATATATGAGATATAAATATGAGGAATGTTTGGTTCTGTTACATTCATACAAACACGTCACTCCTCCTACACTCCTATACACACTCGGTTGTAATAGGTACTTCAAACATCACTCTTTTTCAATATAGTGTCTATCTGATTGTGATATGTCTTATTTAGCCGGCCCCTGCGTAACAGCCCTTCCACTTCACTCACATATATATCTTTTGTCAATCTACTTGGTTCTGTTATAAGCAAGTATAATATTAACAACACTTATACAATCGTTTTGATTTTAAAAGCGTTAAAAGTGTAAATATTACTGATAGTTACTAACATATCCAGTTTATTACATAGACCCTTAGTAGTAGACTCCAGAATTCTTTGTGGATCCTTTCTACTTCTATCATGTACTCTATTAATATCCTACACAGGTTTAAATCATACTTTTTGCACCACGAAATAATGATATTCAGAAAACTATTAAATATTTACGTCAATCTAAGTACACCCTACTAATTGGTCGGGCCAACAGTCGTGGACAAGGCTAAGACAACCAATAGAGAGAAAGGCGAGGCATTCGATGTACATATTGCGTAATCTGTACGCAGTCTGTACATCTAATAACACTCTTCTACGTATTTAGGATCTCTGCATACTCTGATATTATTTCAATGATCGATTCATTGATAAACATCAGATCATAAAGTCAAAGTAAAAGTCAAATGTTTTTATTCTTAATAAGTACAAGTACAGTTCATTAATTGAAAGTGAAAACATTTGCTTCATAAAAATTGTCTCTTAACATTAAAATTCTACCGTTGGTTCGGAAGCCCTGGCTCGGAGAAGAACCAACAAGAAACTCCGGCTTTCAGGATTTATTGCCCATTGCCAGTTACAAAACCAAATTCGAACAAAAGTATAATTATATTATAATATATAGATAGCAGAATGATTGGGTATCTAGGTATAAAACATCCTATTTGAGTCAAACGCAGACATAGACTTTACAAAAAGACACTTAAATTAAAAGCTTATGGAACTGCCTTTTTTCAACTTAATAGAACAAAACATACTTATCTTATAGGTATGTATGTACAGAAATCGATGTGAAATGTTTTTACTTCATATTCCACGAGTGTGAGTGAAGCAAGGGAGATTTGTCAGGATCTTTCCAGGTGGCGATTGATAGTAGATAGATAGTAGAGGCGTGAATATGTATATGTATCTATTCAAAGACGTAATCCCTTCCGGGAATTAGGATTCTAAAAACTATGCAAATAGTTAAGAGCATTCTCGATAAACACACCTTGTATCAAAAATAGTCTGGATCTAAAGACAATATTTCTTCTGCGTTCTATGCATTATCGCCCGGTATGCCATCAGCTTAAAGTAACACTTGACAAATCCCACTGAGATTTGTTAATTATCTCTTACATATTTGTTTTAATTGTCTCAAATTATTGCCATCATAGTCTAGGACTTAAATAGGTGACTATAGATAACCCAACTAATACATTCAAGCCTTTAAACCCTTTTGGGGTGGATAGAACCTCGGTGTGAATATTGGTAACAGGTTGCTAACACATCGTTCAGTAGATTATATTGACCCCTAGTCTCAAGTATTACCGCCAATATATTTTATTTAAATGTCTACATAATGTATATTTGTGCTAAATTTGATGAAAATTTTATATGTATAGATCCCAATATCTTTAGATCTATGTCTTTACGTGATGTGTATGTATATATGTTTTTATCGTCGTGAATAAACGCTTTATTATTATTCTTGTAATTTTAAAGTGATTTATGACGACATTGTATCCGCATTTCTCTCATTGGATAATCAACACTTAAAGTATATATTCTCCGAAGCTGTTATATATTTCACAATGACATATATGAACGTAGGAAGGTATATGTATGTATACATACATTTTATAACTTGCGTGTTTATTGTTCGATTTTTACACCTATCCATTTCATAATAAGTTGAATGAAGGTAAAACTTATTTACAACAAAAAGACAAACGCGTTCACGACCATAAACCCTTGCGGAGTAGTCAGAGGTTTAGGTGTCCATCTCCGCAATTGCGAAAGTAGTGATTCTATGGCCACCTCGAACCCACGTGTTGACCAGATAGTCAAGTACTCAATGTAACAGGCGTTAAGCCATGTCGCCATTTACCAGCACTAACTATTACCTGTTCGGGTAACAGGTAGGTTTCCTAACGATGTTTTCCCTCACCGTAGTATTCGACGCATTTAGTACATGTATTTTTATTTTTATAAAATTTATTTACAATAACTTCTCAAACTGAACCTCAAAAAGACAGTCCGGTTAAATGAATGAGAGATGACAGGGTACTTATGCTTTTTGCTAAATCTTAGTTCAACATCACTTCAGTAACGGTGTGAACTTAGTGGATTAGCAAAGGTGGTATTACTTTTGCTATTCCACGAACAACTAACTATATATAAGTGTCAATGAATCGATTGTAGCTGTCAGGATCGGGACAAATGGGGATCCGTGATCTCTGCCTACCCCTCTACAGGGAATCAGGCGTGATGTGTGTGAAACTTTTGAATTACAATTATGCTAAAACGTATTAGTTGGATTTGGGCCCTAGTTACATATCTTTCTTGAATATCGTAGATAATGACTATAGGTTTAGTTTTAAATGGAAGATTCAATTTAATTGATCGATGGGCTAGCAACCTATTATGTATATTCTGTATACTTAAGCCTTAGACAACTACGAAGGTAGTTACATTGGCTTCTCAAGCCACTGCTTACCTTGAAAGGGTTTAAGGTCGTAACGGATATGTTATTTTAAACATTTCGGAAGTTTTAATTAAAAATCCAAGGTGTTAAATTTAACTTTTCACGAAATTAATTTCCAATCCTTAAATTCATTAGGTATTCATTTCATACATACACACGATTTGAACTTTTGTAACATATATACATACATATTAATTATTTCCGCAAGGATGTATTAAATTTGGGATAATAAAGTAATTTTTTTAATAAAGGTGGATTATCTCAGCACTGGTTTAGTTGTCATGTCTAATAACAGTATTAAAATAAAATATATTTAACTCTTATTATATGTATTTCAATGTCCCGTTCTGGGACTTAAAAAGAATGCTAACTAGCTGCCGTTCTTTCCTGAATGTCGTACGAGGCGACTAAGCGACTAGGGGCAAACTGAATCTATTAGTGATGGACTAGCAACCTGTCACCAAAGTTTCATTATGAAATCACAACCTCAATATTTATGACCTAGGAGATATTATATCACCGATATATGTATCAATATGTTTTTTTATTAACAACTGTACTATTAATTATAATCTTTATTTCATATTTAGTTGTTACAGAATTAATTGTTAATCTGTATCCGAACTAGGTAGAACCTGTATCTCGGGTCACAGAGCTCCTTCGTGAACTCAATTAAAAGATACAACTTAGAAACAATGGAGAATACAATATTTGAATTGACATAATATTATATAAAAACATCGTATATCACAAAGCACTACAATGATAATAAAACTGATTCTGTAAATAATTATCATTCACATGATTAACAATAAAGAGATTACGTACTTTTAAATCCTTCTATATGTTTCATTTAATTATTTTTTATTCACAACGGCCTATCACCAGGGTGACGGTTTTGTTCAGGAGAATTTTTAGCCACGACTATAAAATACGTAGGAACAAAAAACTACCACATTACAAATCTATATGACAGGATGTAGTCTGTAGGGTCCGCTAGTCACTACATAGTATAAAACAAAGTCGCTTTCTTTGTCCCTATGTCCCTTTGTATGCTTAAATCTTTGAAACTACGCAACGGATTTTGATGCGGTTTTTTTAATAGATAGAGTGATTCAAGAGAAAGGTTTATATGTATAATAACATCCATTAAATAGTGGAGTAGGCTATATATTTTATACCCGTGCAAAGCCGGAGCGGGTCACTAGTATATAATATAATGTCAATTCACCATTCCATTGTTGTTGTGTATTATATTTCAGGAAATAACAAGAGTAGAGTACCCGCCACATAAGGTGGCAGTAGCCAAACTTGGAACTAAATTTGACGTTTCCGCCATTGCGTGTTATTTTGTATGAAAGGTAAATTTAGTATTACCAGCGTTGTGTTTTTTGCCCACTCTTTGTAATTTTTATGTTTGTTAAGGGTGATTATAATAAATTGATTTCTGGAGTTTCTTGTTAGTTCTTCTCCAAGGGTCTCCGCTGAACTTCTTCTTCTCAATCGTTACGCTCTTATCAGAGCGGTCGTGGTCTTCATGACGTGGCATCTTGAGCAGCCGAAATGGTTGGTGAACTAACCTCGGTAAAAATATGTAAAGACAATGCTCAGTGCCATGTTTGAAATAGTTTTTTTACATACATACATACACATCACGCCTGATTCCCTGTAGAGGGGTAGGCAGAGATCACGGATCCCCATTTGTCCCGATCCTGACAGACCACTTTCGCTTCATTGACATTCATACATTCTCTAATACACTCTCGGCGGTTATAGGTACTCCTAACGTCACCTTTTTTCAATATAGCGTCTATCTGACTGTTACATATATGTTTTATTAGGCCGGCCCCTACGTAACCGCCCTTCCACTTCACTCATATATATTCCTTTTGTCAATATATAGTTTTTTTAATTTGTACTTAGATCATAAAATAACTTTCAAAGAGAGCTTATGATAGGGCCTATTTTGAATAAAAATATTTTGACTTTTGACTTTGGTATATTAATTTGTTTTATTTGAGTTTATAGCTCTGCAACCGAAGATCGTTACAAATGAAACCTCAATATAATGTATCGAGCCGTATGGCACAGTGAGTGCTAGTTTTGGCGTGTTTACTGGCAACACTGGATTACGCGACTGTGGCGACGCCTCCAACTGCCACCTTATGTGGCGGGTACTCTATGGAAGCGAGAAACATGTTGCGTCGACCCAAACTATTTGGAATAAGAGCAGGGTGATGATGATCTTGTAGTAAAATAGTCATGACATGTGTGTATATGTTGCTTCGTATGTAAGCTATGTCTTTATTTACCATTTCCAACATCAACTTTATTTTTCTCATCAATCATTCCAATACTAACCTATTTAGATGTTGCAGGCTAAATAAAAATACTCGTTTGCAAACCATAACAGCCACCCACACATTATTAGTTTCAACTCTTACAATAATTAACTTATGAAGTTGTTGTATATTATATTATATTACGTAAAGGCCGGCCCAATAACATATATGACGTAACAAGTACCTATAACTGCCGAGTGTGAGAAGTTGTATGAGTAAAGCGAAAGTGATCTGTCAGGATCGGGACAAATGGGGTTCCGTAAACTCTGCCTACCCCTCTACAGGTAATCAGGCGTGATGTGTATGTATGTATGAAGATGAGCCTCCTCAACTTATAATGACAAACTTTTTGTATAACTCATATTTAATCATATCCTGACGCAATCCACAAGATTACGCTAGTAAGACCACCCAAACAAGTATTACTTATTATTTACTCATTAACTAATAAATAAATTTAACAATTACACTAGCAAGACCACCCGTATTACTTATTTTTACTTATTACTTAGTATTTACTTAAAACCCCCATACATAAGTATAATAATAATTACACATTAAGTTATTATCGACCGGTATGTTATGAGTCGTATTTTTGGTATGAAATTTCCTTTCTGGCAATCAGAGATGGAGATAATTGGTGTAACCTTGGAGCTTTCTCTTGGCCCAGGGTAATAAAAGCAGCTGAAAGTTCAAGGTTATAGAGCTTCCAGGATGTCGGAAGAATTTGGGTTGATTCTACTAATTTAGTGAATAAATATGGTAAAGAAAAACATCGTAAAGAAAAAACAACAACAACAGTCTGTAAGATGATGAACTCACGATATTTCAATTTGGATATTGTGAGATGTGAACATTGATAAAGACCTTTGAATTTCAACTTTGAATTCTTTTGTATATATGTGAAGTTAGGAACCTTACCTAATTTTACAAAATAAGTAGAATGACATTTGTTTTGAATGTAGTTCTATAGACATGAAACTACACGTGTCATCATGCTTCAAAGTAATGAAAGGAACTCGTGTATCTTTTGGATGTATCTAAACCTATGTATGTAGCGTACGAGTATGCATATTTTTGTGTCTGTATCAATAGTAGAATCAACCTACCAATGAAATGCTTCCTGCAGTGACGCAGCTTCAAAAGAAGCTATAAATTACGCAAAATATCAACAATCATGTATCAGTACAATTCAACCGGGCACTTATCACCTTACAAGATTTATATGGCTGTTTTTAATTGATAAACACTCTTGGAAAACCCATATTGGTATTTTGTAGTGGACACTTCATTACACTTAATCTCTTATGGAATTCCACCCACCATATACTCATATACAGCCTTTTATCTTTTACGAGGTGAATAAAACCTCGGATATATGATATCACATAACTATCTCGGTATGTAGGTATGTTAATGGTGAGTTATATCTATTGAGAAGTTGCTATCCCATCACCTAATAAATACCAATGACCTATAGTAATAAACCCTTATATACATAAAAGAAAGACAGCTAGTTAACATTATATTTAGATCCCAGTCTAACACGGGACTTTAAATAAGCCTATGCAAATTATTATGTAAAATAATATACTTTAATACTACATCCTTGACCCTTGTTAACGGAACCGTCTACATATACAGAACAAAAATAATATACTTTAACACTACATTCTCGTTAAACAGTATAGTAGAACATGTACAGATCAAATTGGAGACATTCTTCTCAAGGTGTACGCAGCGTGAAGAACTGAAGAGCACATATGAGAAGGTCAATGAGTGTGAGTAAAGCAAAAGAGATTTGTCAGGATCGTTCCAAGTGTCGATTGATAGTATCTGTTGTGTATACGTATCCTTATAAAAACGTATTGCCTCCAACATAGAAGAATGGCAGCTACTTACCATTCTCCAGTCTCAGTTTTTCACAAGACAACAATAAAGTGAATAAGGTATCAGATGCGCCAATCTGAGTGCTATCCCATCATCCCTAAGAGTTAGGAACTACGTGAGACGAATACTCCTTGCTACACCTAATGGAGCGGACTTCAATCATACTTTGGAGAATATTTTATCCGTGACTGGCATTCCATGGATTTGTGAGTCTGGGACGTAAACAGATTAAACTAGTTGCGTTTCTTTCTAATGTTTACGAGCATGTTAGGTTAGAGAGAGATATTTTATACTACTGATTACGTCTTGAGTGTTTGTATGCTCCATGCTAGCTGGGACATGAAAAGAATGCTAACTAACTGCCGTTCTTCCCGGCATGTTGTAGGAGGGGACTAAGGGACTAGGGGTCAAAGGAACCTATTGGAAGTCTAGCAACTTGTCACCGATATTTCATCTGACATCAAAAGCCCATTATTAGCGCTAAAAAGTGACTTAGGAAATATTATATCTCTAATGTTCTGTCCACCCCGAAAGCGTTTAAATGACGTAACAAAACCTATATTCCTTATATCTTCTGGCACGTGTAAAAAGCTGGTCCATTCTATTCATATCCCTGTCAACCCGGGTTAATTTGATTCATCTATGATAAATGTACATTCCCAACTTAGCCCGAAATGTTTTAATTACTTCGGAGAGGCCCCGATGGTCGTTTTGGGAATGCCCTGATTCAGTTCTTTTAGATATTTAAAGGTAAGCTAGGTTTAGCTCAGACTTTGAGGCTCAGACAGTGAACTAGGTGCAAAGTTCAATCCCTGCTTGAGTATGTATCAATGGAAATAAAGTTGCCAGTAATTATTGGATATGTTATTTATTTATTCTTTCTTCCTTAAACATCGATTATTACAGGTTTAACCTAATGCAATCGAGTAAGGCACTTATTAAATTATAATTAAAAAAACTAATGTATATAATTGTTATGTATATCAAAGTCGTTACTAAGTTCTTAGATAGATAGTGATAATTTTTATGTTAATATTTTATGTGATGATCTAGTATATGCATTAGGGATAAACATGTAGGTTAATATAAATAAAGTTATTACTATTAAAAATTTAAATAAGTCTCAAATGAAAGTATAACTGGAATATACATCAACTACATTGTCATAGAACATACTAAGGAAGTTTATTTATTTCTCGGAACGATGGACCTCATATTGTATCACTTATTAAATTAAAAATAGTATCAAGAGTACCAAAGAATATAAATAAATCTATCAAATCCTTTTAAACAAAAAAGCTCCTAGATTCTAGACCGAGCAAAGTGCTGAATCAGTGAATGTTGCTATTCACGGAATGTAAGGCGCAGTCGCGTTTCCATCGACCGCTCCTCTATCATATTGTGGTTGAAACAAAACATCAGAAATGTATGAGAATGGAAGATCCAAGTGTGGATTGAATACTAATTTACGTATACTTACGTCCTTCTATTCCTTAAAATCAATACAATCCATTGACCATTAGAAGTACTTATAACCTCCGAGTGTATATGAGAAGGTGTATGAGTGTCAATGAAGCGAAAGTGGCTTGTTAAGATCGGGACAGATAGTGATCCGTGTTCTCTGCCTACCCCTCTACATGGAATCAGGCGTGATGTGTATACATATAGATATGTATGTATGAATGACCCTTAGTCGCCTCCTACGATATACTGGAGAGACAGGCTGTTTAGCATTATTAATACGACGTAGCTATCATAGTAAATATGCCATTAAACATAGCAAACGAATGAAGATCATTAAAATTATCGATTAATAATAATAATGGTCATTTTCTCGACTTGTGTTTGTGTCCGTCACCATTATACCAGATAGAGACCACCTAAATGCTATGCTAAAATTAACCATATTGACAATAGGTTCTAAGGCACCATCTACACTAGAAGGAAATAAATCACATGAACATATATTTTTACCGTAACACAATTTTCGTATTGGTCACTACACGTCACTTCACAGTTTTCGCTTAGGGATTCGCCAAGATTGCGTCAAATCCCTAATCCCCGAAACAAGAGGTAAAGATTTATAGTTTATTTGAATAAAGGGAATGTAGGAGAGGTGGTGAGACAAAGAATGCGGAACAATAGGTTTAGGGATTTCCAGTTAGACCACAAGGAATTGTGTTAGGGCTACCAAAGTGTAAGAAATGTTTGAAAATAGAATTTGATTTGATTCCCAATCGGAATGGAATATAATACGTATTTCTGTATTTTATTAAATTTATGAACGTTCTTACTATGCTATTATCACTGTTATTATGTATCCCTGGTAATTGAATATTTGAATGAAACCACCGTTTCGTCTTTTGTTTTAATCTAAAATTGGAAACAGGTTTGAGTTTAATGGCTTGATCGATCCTTATATTGAAGTAAAAGATTTTCATTTCATTGTATTTAAAAAGAATAAAATTAAATTAATAAAACCATTATATTTATTAAACAAAATAAAACTAAATATATACAAATTACAACATAAAAAAATCCTAAACCTAACAAAAAGTAAATATGTACACAGCGCCACTAGTGTACCGAAATTAGCACCCAGAAGCAAAAGCCCCCAGCACACTAGCAGCGTTGCCCCGCTGGATAGCCAATATTAAATTAAATACATTATCAAATAGCAGAGGAAATAGAAATTAATAAAACCAAAGGTATAGATTACATTTATCCCATATTCCTCTCGTTTCCGTGGAAGAAAGGCAGCTTATTAATATTCTATTTACGACTAGCAATTAGGAATCCAATAAATGTGTCCATGAACAATGGGTAAATGGTGTTTTGTAAGACATGTTGTCTCACCGACCGTAGTGTCTCACAAATTAAAGGCAATATAATAGGCAAGATTTCTGAGGCTTTCATTACATAATAACTATTGATTCAGAGCAACACTGAATTACAATATTCATTCAGTGCAGATTTGTAAGAGGGTAAAGAGTTTGTTTTTTCCAATAACAACACAAGGTATAAAAATACATAATAATAAAATTTTATTTACATGAAGTAATACATTAAATTAATATCATAAGTACTAAAAAAAAGATTAAAATACCCTAATAATTATCAAATAAAATCTTAAAGCTAAATATATTATTGTACAAATAAAATATATAAAGAGTTTAACTTCTATCGAAAGGTTAATAAACAAGCTTTTATCACGATTTACGATAATATCTTTTGCTGCGGAAATGAAGTATTTTGTCCCGTTCTAGTCTGGGACGCGAAAAGAATGTTAACTAGCTGTCGTTCTTCTCGGGATATCCTAGGAGGCGACTAAAGGACTAGAGTTAAATGGAATTTATTAGCAATGGGCTACCAACTTGTCACAAATGTTCCATTATGCCATCACAACCCCAATATTAATGTAAAAAGTTAGCAAGGAAATATATCTCCGAGGTTCTGTCCACTCTTAAAGGGATTACTAAAGGATAAATATAAAAAGTTATAGATTCGTATCGTTCACTGTTGCGTGCTTCTTTTGTGGAAATCAAAGACGGTTTTTTTGGTGTTACTTTTCGACCCTTAAACCGCTATCAAAGTTAAATTGATTAGTTAGTAAGAATGTGTACAAGGAGTTTATGTTCTCCATTTCTTTAAGTTAATTATAAGTTGGATGATGAAATTCCGATGATTGGGAACTACGATTAAAATGTGTTAACTTGTAATATTTGGTAATGTAAAGTAAAATATCTTTAAAAATAGCTATATCTACCACGAAAGAGATTGAATGACGTGAATTTATATGATAAAAAAATTATAAAAATAGGACACTATTACACCAACAACGTATATACTAAAAAAATAGTCGTAAATCCTTATTTGTCGTCTGTTCATACGAAGTCAACTTACAAAAATATTAGCAACCCAATATCAATTGCAAATACCTATAATACGATTAATTATATTGACACACATATTCATTTGAAAATCTATTTGTCATCTGTTCATACGAAGTCAACTTACAAAAAGCAACCCAATACAAATTCCAATTTCGTATAATTATATTGACATACATATTCATTTGACATGCCCAAACCAGCCCAAAATGGCTGCTACAATCTGTGTGCTAAACATAAATCGCGGTGGCTATTTCAAAGGCTGGATCCGTCAAAATGTCACAGGGTAAAAAACGCTCTAGTTCGGGCTCCGTACAGGGACCTTGAGGCTGTATATGGCGAGGGTTAGAGCTGTAAGGAACAGTGCACACTGGCGTAGGACTTATACTTACTACCGGGGATGTAGGCTTTAGGGACTGTGCTACGAACAGGTGTTGAGTATAAATTTGTATCATGCACTGATTTTGTGTGTTTTTTGCTATTGTGTTTATTTTCTCGTCATATATGTTATCAAAGTTAATTAAAATAGAGCTTGGTCAGTATCAGGGTAAGATATTAGTTGAAGTGCAGAAAATATCATTAGAAAATCAGTGTATTTATTATCTATTTAGTAAATAGTATCTTTCGATCGGCCTTAGGACACCAGACACGTTAGCTGCTGCTATCTTACAAAACAGGCTTAGACAAGCCCAAAACCTTTATATATTATACGGTGGTCTATTAAAACCTTATCTTTAAAAGGAATGACGGTCACAAAGAGCTAAAGACATGATATTTGTAAGAACAAAGGTCATAAATACATATGTGCCTAATGTCTATATACGGCGTTACGGTTCACTACCTATCACGTTGGGTGCAATCCATCTAGTGAACCGTGGGCTTCGAATGGCCCATACCTAACATGCCTTCGAAAAGGGTCCCTCAAGCCTCTGACTACCCCGCCATATTAAATAAGGGAGTGTATATATAAGTCGTGAAGCGTATGTTATGTTTTAAAAGCTAAATGACCAATATTTGCAACCTCTGTCTCCTACTCTTCAACCTAACCCTCAACCCTAAGGGCATGTACCATATACCGTATTACCAGCTATCATCACCAGTCTGGTCGCCGGCTGTCATGGTTAGAGCAGACCAGCGTCACATTAGGCGATCGACCAGCGCCGCGCGTCCGCCTATTGGTCCCCGCCCGCCCTATCAGAGGCTGGGCGGCGCGCATGGCTTGGGTACGACTGCCCGCCCTTCTTCAGTTCACCGAGAGTTCCCAAGCACCGCGCCGTGGAAATCTCAGGTTAATATTAATTATATATGGCTAGGTTTAGATAAGTTTTTGGGTTATTTCAGGTGGATATGAAGTGTTTTTTTTTGGTACTGGAGTGTTGTGTTTTTTTTTGTATTTTTTTTCTGTATAAGGTTTTTTTTTAATATTATATATGGTCAAAACTGTGGTATTAGTGGTTAAAGGTCTATTTATTCCATTCTTAATATGAGTTTTTTTTTTGTGAATTTAAAATGTGATTTTTACAAATTTCGTACGTTACATAAGAAAATGCAGCAATTACGTAATGAAGTGTGTGAATGAGAAGGAGATATCGATTTATTTTGTGTGTGAAAGAGAAGGCAATACCTATAAAAACTATTAACGGAGTATGTTATGTGTATATGTTCAATAAGGCCTACATATGTATTATTTAAATATATAGTTGTACTTACTGGAATACAAAATAATCAAAGAATAAGGATATATGTACTCGTTAAGGAATACATAAAGTACATTTGTACTACTAAATTAAAAATGAGATTGAAATATCAAAAATAATTGTACAGATAAACCGAATAATATACATATCCCTAAATTACACTGTTATTAATAGATGATCTAAAATACAAAAATTTGTTCTTTATTTTCAATGACATAAATATCTCATACTATCATATAAATCATTTATTTCATATACCTATGTAATAATTTAAACTTGATAATACTCAGCAATAACTTATCCAGTACATTTACTTACAGGTCTCTGCGACATTTTTTTTAACCAATTAATTTCTTTTTTTATATATTTAACTTTTAAACAACAATGTTACAATAGATTTCCTATTGACAAATTTTTTCAGTGAAATATATTCACATTAGAACAAATTAATCACGATAACTTATTCTTATAAATATTTACTATTAGATTGAATTTAGAGTAAAAACACTAGTCTTATTATTCGTCTTTCCAATACTTTCAAATTTCTACACAACTCTATTATGTTATTCTTTATAAGTAGAACATGTATTAATTATTTTTAACCAGGGGGCTAACACTTTCAGATTTTTTGACAACATTTAATGCATGATGAGATTTTACCCTCAAACAAAAGACGAGCTCTTAGAAATCTTTTATTTATACTTAATTCTAGAAAGATTTTCAAACTTTAAGTTCATTAATAAAAAACTTATATAAATGTATAATGAATTAAATATTTTAAAAGTAAATATGAAAAGGAAAACCTTACCTTAAACTTATATAACTAAATTTGTTATCATATTTAACATAGATTACAATCGAATAGCGTTATATTCGTTTTTTAAAACTGTAGCACAATTTGAATATGAAAAGCACCGGAAGTCGTAAGCCGCCGCAATGGCACCCGGAAGTCTCTTCAGACAACTTCCGTCCACACATCCGGTGCTGGAGGCTGTACTACATTTATAGAGTGGCTAAGAAAAGTCTTTATGTGTTTTGAACTGGTCTTGAATGTGTAAGGAATGAATCCGGATGCCTTTTTTATTGTATTTCATAAAAGGTGAATTTGAGATGTTGGGATAAATGATGAGGTAGAGGATGATAAAGTTTAAATTTCCAAAGTAGCAGTACATGATTTAAACTTTTTATTGATATTAAACAATAACTAATATTAAACTTTATAGTGATATTAAACAAATTCTGAATACTGTACGTATTCAGAATTTGTTTAATATCACTGTATAAACAAAATAAATAATAACTAAAAATGGTCTCCCAAAATTGGTAACAATGGAGATCCGTGAGCTTTAACAACTTTTTATAGAGAACTTATTTTGGCGTATTGAATAAAATGTGTATTTAATAAGTTTCTTTCTGCTTCAATTTCACTGTACAAACAATTAACTTCCTTTTCCCTTGTTCCAGATTCGATTTCGGCGCGGCCCCAACCGGAACTCACAAGTCCTTATCGATACATATCAAAAAATGCACTGATAGTTACCCTAATTCTTTAAGCTTAAAATTATAACCTACAAATATACCTTTGAAAATCAATTTTAAATATACTTATAAAATTCCAAAGTCGTTCGGAGTGTTAATCCAGTGTCGCGTGATCGCTTGGGCAGTTCTTGGGCGGGCGGTTTCGGTCGCGGAGCTGGAGCAGGGCGGAGGAGCTTTGTTGGGGCGGCTGCAGGGGGCGCTGAGGGAGCGCGCCGCCGCCGCCTCGCCGACTGGCATCGCCACCGCGCTCAGGGGGTACCTCACCGAGCGAGTTGGCTCCCTGCAACTCAGGGACTCAGGTGAGAAAATTTTAAATACGTATGTAGCTATTAGGGAAGTTTAGTATTAGTATGTAGCTTGTAAGGGTCTGAAAAACTTTATTATCTAATAGTTTCATAGCTTTCGAAGATGGGAAGAAATGTGCGTTATATGTGTCATTTAGAAAGGATGTAGGATATTTGATTATTGGTGCTTGGTAGTTATAAACTAATATAGGAACAAAGAAATATTTGCAGAATTGTAGACAGAAGAAATATGGTTAAAGAGGTCCCAAAAAGTTGAAGAGAAAAGTTAGGAACATTTTAAGTGACAAATTACAGTAGTAAAATTGTGATCACCAATATTAAACAGGATATAATTACACACTGCATTAAATTACAAACTAAAATACCAATAGATATATGTTATATTTTAAAATAATCATCAATTCTAGTAAGCAACCGATTTTACCTAAATTCTCTAATATATGAGAGGCAATGAATACACAAGACGCGTTCATTTGAATCCCCCTGTTATGCCAAGGTGGCTTCTAATGAAAGCCAAACAACGGGTGCGACGTCAAATAAGAGGTTGCAGGATATGGCAAACAATCGCGATAGCATCTCTCCTTTCCCGTTAGATTGAACCTTGTGTGGAATTCGATTGGTTTTTAAGTGTACATTGGGAGGCATCCTAGGATGAGAAAATATCGAAGATGAGATACTCGTATATTCGAATGTTCGTTCGTTAGTTCGATGGAATATTTTTTCTAGATTTTTTTCATAAAGCTTTCAGTACATGTTTTTCAATTATATTGGTTTAATCTCTCCGTACGGTTAAATTTTGCATTATCTTCATATTATATATTATTAACATACACGGAAGTATGAAACGATGGGATCAGACCGAATTAAAACTGTAGCGAATTTCCGATAACAGTCTTGTAACAAAAAAAACGTAATTTCCACTTGGATCAAAACTTCCCATTTTCCACTTATCACATACCGCCATCTTGTGTTAAACCACGGAACCGCCAATTAAAACTATCAAACAATAACTTAATTGTTGACGTTTCCTCTGGTACGCAATTAGGGGAGGCTGCGCAAAGTTCTCCCCTTGCAAATTGCATCAATTAGTCACCAGCCACAGTCTTGTGTTGCCAGCTCATTACGACGATCTATCCCGCCCTCTTTTGCCCATTAATTGAACTAAGATATCAGAGGCTTTATAGGCCGATATTGGGTTACTGGAACGGCTAGGTTAATTGCAGATTGATGAAAAGGTTAATGAATAGACTAATTTTGGTACCTTAAAGTAAAGGGTATAAATATAGATTATGTATATGAAACATTCATTTCCTTTTAGACTGGTAGGTAGTGAGCACGAAAATAATCGTTTTCTAGACCTTGCATTGTATCCCTACTCTCATATATAATCTCCTCTAGTTACACAGTAGTTCAACATACTGTTAACATCTTCATTCATAAAATACGCTTTATATATATATATATATATATATATATATATATATATATATGCAAGGTGTAATGCAATGTGTAATGTAATGCAAGGTGTAATCAGAAAAGAAACACAGAGAGAATTCATTCATTCAGAAAAAATCATGGTAATGCGGAAGTATGAAGAACAGTAGAGCACGCGTGTGAAGGATAGAAAGTATGTGAGGTAAGAGAGATTTGTCTAGATTATCCAAAAAGACAATCGATAGTTACTACCTATCCCTTGAGAGACATATACGAGTGAATTTATCTGTGTATATCTTTTATGATGTCTTTTAAATAACTCACATACATTAACCCCTTTCGTGTGACGTGAAGTGGACAGGACTACTTTTAGCCTAACTCTAGGTTGTGATTACATTGATATCGTATGCTAATGATATAGATTGCAAGTCTATCCATTAATAGAATTTATCCTATCCTTTCTCTCGTCGTCTCGTATGATATGCCAGAACATATAGTAGTTTATAAGCATTCTATTGACATTCTAGAGCAAGGTAACTAGTCAAATTTGCAGACCCAGAAAAGTGAAGTACGTAACAAAATTGACAGCAAAAATATCCGTTATATTCCGATAGCATTGCAACATTTCCCATACAGTCGAGTAGGGACGAGCTCCCTCCGAATGAATATTTGATGTACCCCAACCCCTGGCAGTATTGTGCGAGCGAAAACGAAAATGAATATTTATGGAATATTACCTTCCGGTGCGCGGTAATTTTTGACACGGAAAGAGGGTAGGTTGCGCGTTTCATGTTCCTACCCGCTTTTAGTGGATGTTTTGGAATATTGTAGAGTAGAGTCTCTAGTTAAAATATGTTATAATAAAGATAAGCTCTCTAGCAATGGATAGTATAAATTGATGTGAAAAGAAGAGGAGAATGGTTATATAACATTGTAGTCTCTTGTTAAATATTAAGATATAAGCTTCGTTTTTTTAATTATATATGTACGAGCATAACCCTTTTGAAGTGTAAAACACTAGGAAGTTAAATATTTTGTTTGTAACTTCAATTCAAGTTGTGATTAATTTAAAATGTCTCATAATTTAAGGAAGGAAGCTCGGAATATTTGATTAATTGATACGTTTAGTATCCAATTAATAAAGATACTTATACACATTATCAATTTATTTAACGAGCCTGAAAACAACAATACCATCGGCGCTTGTGCGGCACTCAAATTAAATTTCCCTGCCCCATTGTGTCCCTGAATTAGCCACGTGTCTTTTCTTTGACAGCCACGTGACAAATGTCAGATAATGACACGCGAACCGCATTTGCTTTGTCAATAATGCTAAGTGGATGTTGAGTGTGGAGAATGGAGACATTGGAGTTTAATGAAATGTAGAATGATTGGGTAATGGTTGGTATATAGGACTATAGGAAAATGTTCCACTTCATAATTTTGAAAAAAGTTTTATATATTTTAAACGGCTCTCGGCTCTTGGGGGGGAGCGGCTCATGGGGTCATAAGGGATCTTGCCCATCGCCTGCAAGAGTCCAGTGGGGTTCGCAGGGCTGGTAGCTTCCTCCGCCAGAGAATTAGTCTGGCTATTCAGAGGGGGAATGCTGCCAGCATATTGGGCACTCTGCGCTCCAATGACAGCGACAATTTTTTAGACATATTTAATTTATAGGTAATTTATTTTAATTAGTTTTAAGTTTGTAAATATTTTGTTAGTTTTAATTCCTTGTTTTTAACGTAATTTCTACAAGGGGAGGTCACAAATAACTGCCTTTATAACCACTTGTTCTTAGTGGTGTTATTAAGACTAATATGTAACATTACTTGAAAATACAGACATAATTTTCTGTGCAATAATGAGATCGATGGCGATTGCCTATAAATATTATAGTTACTATTATATCATTAAAAATGAAATCACAATACTACAAACAATAAAACACACCATAAAAAAACCAAAACACACCTTTAACACAAATTACCTACGCAACCTTCTTTAATAACTTTCCCAAAACAATCCTTAACTCAATTACATCGAAACAAAAACTCGCGAACAAAAAAACTGTATACAAACAAAAGCGAAATTTCCCCCAAATCCATCGCCGTGGGTCGCCGGAGGCTTTACTCAGTGGAACCCGTAATTGAATGGATTACCAGCACATCGCTCGTTGAGTGAGCTTTCATTCTGTCCAATCAGCTAGGCTTACAATTTCGGTACAATTAAATTTACACAGACATACATATAACTTCTCTTATTGTTTTTTCGAGGGACAAAACCTTGGAGATATTATCTAGCATTATTATCAGAGTATTACATAGCCCCGTGTTCAATGAAACTTAATAAAATGCTAACTATATGTACATAGGTATGATGAATTTACAAAGAAAGACAGAAAGAAAACACTTTATTCACTGCATTAAATAACTAAACAACAAATATGAAAACTTTGATGTAGTGAAAAGGTGCTGCCTCAATATACAATGCATTTAGGCTGTATCACTGGTCCTCCGGCAGCACCCAATTTGGAATTATTATAATCATGATTAATAACTATCGGGACTTATCGCGTAAGTTTTATATAACACTAAAGTCTGCCCGTGACCAAGGCTGCTGCAACGTAGCCGAAACGTCGGGTTAATAATAAAGGTAACTTTATTATATCAAAAAATTTACGCGATAAGTCCCGTTAGTTATTAATCATCATTATAAATCGCGAATCTCTTAAAACTATAATATTATAATCACTCACTCACTGTACTTCACCTTTAAAACATACACTTCCCTATATCTACCCACCCTTAGCAGGTTTAAAACATGATAGATGTTTGTGTATAGTTTAATAACGTGTAGAAAGCAATTGTCGCACCCTACCACAAAGGGATTACATGGGATTACTGCCATGCTTGTTGCGGCGGTGGCGTGACTGCGGAGATCCTACGGTAGATCCCCTTGGATCCTGACAAAGCCTGGCAACACTACGGTACTGAGGAACAGAAAAGTCGTTTTAGTATAGAAATGGTTGGTGTTAGGTTGGATGTGAATGTAGTGCTAGTTGGAAAGGTAATTAGGGGTTACGTATATATGGGTAATGGATTGATATAAATATGTATATACCGATAAACAAATATGTTTCTTATAACAATGTTTTAGTAATAAAATAAAATTTTATTCTATTTATTTTTATTCTATTTATTCACACTAGACGCAGTAATACATATACACAAATAGACAAAAGAATTTATTATATAATAATTTACATTAATGGAACAAGATTTACATGTACAGGCACGCATAAATAGTAATTTAAAACTTCTCCAACTAAAAAACAACTACTTACTACGTACTTTATTTTCACTACATACTTATGAACACCTATGTATTCCATTTCTTTAAGAACTATTATCCTTTTTATCCAAAACTTTAAATGTACTGTACAGTACAGTAAAAGTACAGTCAGTATCACAACTGTTTTGTTTTTATAAGCCTTGCGGACAAAGATGTTAAATATTGTGAGGTCCTAACGAGAGGGCTGCGGGACCCTTCCCTCTTTGGAGGGTTCCCAATTATTGCCCTTGTACCGGGCACAGTAACGATAACTGCAGCGGGTATATAGGGTCGTGAATGCTGTTAGAGGGGTTGATTTTTTGCTCTGGTTTAGTCTGTAGCGAATGCTAGTGGTGAAAGTCCAAGTCCATTAAAACTCTCTGCAAAATATCAGTTCATTATCACTTAGTCACAGTGTGAAATTGATCGTGGGATAGAAAAGTCACAAATTTCGCCATTTTGAAGACGTTATTTAACACTGTTGTTGTCATTAAGGTGAATTTGACACTTTTGCTAATCCACTACCAAATACAAACTCATAGAAGTGATATTGAACTATGATTGTGCTAAAACGCATTATTAGACTAAGGCCCCTGTTTAGACAATAAGTTATAATGAATCTATTGTACGAGTAGTTTTTTATGCACTATTATTAGATATTTATTATAAAATAAACAACATGTCATGAATATTAGATGAATTTATTATATGATATACTACTACGGCAACGGAGCATTAGATGAATTTATTATACACATTACGTTAGTAAACCTATTGAAAACATAGAAGTTCCCTTCCAACAATTTAATAAGTGTCATTTTTCACTTTTAACAATACAATACCTAAAACTAAACCAAATGCTTATATTATGAACAAATCCTTTGCTAGAAATTACAGTAACTTAAGCTCCTCAAAATTTTTCAGCATTATATTATCACATCTCCTAACCTTTCTCATTCACCCAACCCCCTTAGTCCCATCTGATAAGACGCAGCCAAACACTCGTATTGTGACTGGTACAGTGTTGGGATGATGAATTACTGAGGGGCGATCCCCTAACTGTTAGTACAACAGACATTTTCCGCAATATTAGCCAAATATGCCATTACATTTATTGTTCATCTTGATAGATGTAACAAGGGTTTAAATGGTATTTTGATTGTGCTACTGAATATAATAACATACATACACATCACGCCTGATTCCCTGTAGAGGGGTAGGCAGAGATCACGGATCTCTATTTGTCCCAGACAAACCACTTTTGCTTTATTGACACTCTTTTCATACACACTCGGTGGTTATAGGTACTCCTAACGTCACCCTTTTTCAATATAGCGTCTATCTGACTGTCACATGTCTTATTGGGCCGGCCCCTACGTAACCGCCCTTCCACTTCAGTCACATATATTTCTTTTGTCATGTCCAAAATGTATATGTATCATAGCAATTATAATATAATAAATGTTATGATACATACACTTTACGACAATCTTTTCAAATCGATCAGAAGAATGAGATTTCATTGTTTCTTAGGATACGTTTCACTAGATAGGCTCCCTATATAGTGAATGAAAACCATACAGTTAGCTTGTGTGATGGAAAGTGGTCAGATATTATTACTCAACTATTACAGGATTGGATACTCGATCTATTAACTATATTTATGAAGTGTATATATATCACCTATCATTTTTAATTACATTTCTTATTTCACATCTCTTTATGTCCCATAACTTCAGTTTTCTTCACAATGCTGTCTATCTTAACAAGGATTACAACCGTGATGTACATCTCCATTAGACAGTGGTATAGGGGTCGAAAGTCTTATCAGGTGATGTGGCAAATTGGCCCTGATTCAGAGTCACACTATCAGCTCATCCCATCTTGGCAAACATTTATCTCTTTCACTCTCCGTGGGTTGGAGTAGCACGGACGCAGAATAATAATGTTACTTGTGTATTTTATTAGAGAGGGAATAACATCGTGAGGAAACTTTAATCTCAACAGGATTCTCTTACTCTCACGTAAGGTAGTAACTATCTGATGAAATTTAGGATTTAATCGACTTAAACTTTATACTTTTTATTATTTGGGTCCGGAGTACATCTTCAGCCCTTTTGCGGTAGAAACTATGGGGCCATGGGGTCCAGACACTGTGGCCTTCTTCAACGATTTGTCTGGTCGCCTGAAGGAGGTCAGCGGGGACCCAAGGGCTGGGGCTTATTTTGGCCAAAGAATTAGTTTAGCCATTCAGCGCGGAAATGCTGCCAGCATCTTGGGCACTCTCCCTGTTGGTAGTGATTTGGCTCAAATATTTTATTTATAGTTTTATTATTATTTATTTATAAATAATTTAGTTAATAGTTTACATTCTTAAAATCACTGTTTCACAATTCTCTGAAAAGGTTAACAGGTTAGCGAAGCGTATAATATTATTGTTATGCAATACTAGTGACTCGTAGCTAGCCCAACGCTCAATGAATCAACAATTGTCTATTAATAATGAAGTTAGTAAAAAACTAGTAACAGTGAGTATTTATTCAAGCAGCTTATACGGCACATTTTTTTAAATAAACAAATATATTCCTTAGAAACCCAAAACTTTTCCCTCTTTATCTCAATGCCATGCTCGGCCTTATAGTCCCCAGTCACGCTTAATTAGCCGCGGGGGTGAACAGAATCTCAATGAGGATCTTGTTGCAATATTTATTCATGTTTGTACCTAGTTGTGTTAGATAATAGACCGGTGTTTGTGAACAGATAGAGAATAAAATACTTACCTTAGTTACGTATGATAACACATGTAAAGTTTAGCATAATATATTTAGGGACAAATTTTAGAATTTATTTATTGATCTTATCGATGATAGTACTAAAGAAAAGCAGGTAACCAACCTGTCACCAATGTTTAGAATTAATTCTATCACAAATAAGCTAATAATGCAAAATGTGTACTATGTATATAAAGAAAAAGATGATATTTTATACCTCCAAGTTTCTACCCAGACTTAAAGTTCGCTTAAAACACCTAATTAGTTATCTCTTAGAAAATGTTGACAAGTATGTCAGTGACATTGTTTTGGCAACCACTTTCACGATTAACCCGTGCGAGGTAGTCAGAGGTTCACCTCACCATATCCGCGATTGCGGAGGTAGTTATTCTATGACTCAAACTCGAATATTGTATCAAAGTTTTAAATCTTAGAGCCGTATATAAACCAACACGTATCCTTTTAGATAACGTAAAAGATACATTTCACGACCCCTAAGGTCCGAATAAAATAGAGACACGTAACTGTTCCCCATAAAACACTAGCGTCCATTAGCCAGGGCCCTTTCCTTGTGGTGAGGGGTGGGCTAGCAATTTAGTTCGTTTTGTTACTTTCATTTCGTATACTCACGGTTTTGGTATGGACAGGATGATGGAGAGAATTTCTATTTATTAATTCACAACAGGATAATATATATTATAGGCAAATCCCTAATGCGTATGCTATAACACAAATTATTGGTTTAAAAATCTTAAACTAATCGAATAACTTAATCACGGCTTCGGCGAACTCATCCAACAAACATAATAACACATCGGCGGTAGTCAAAACCGCATAGAGATTGATCTCTTCAGTTACCTGTAGCATATCTAATAATAGTGAATATTGGAAACTAACTAGTAAATAGATTGATTCGATTTACCCTAGTTTTTACATAGGGTTATGAGGTATGTAATGAAAAAGGGCAGCATGCAAGATTTTTACGTCCTAAAATAAAAACGGATTTACAAAACTAGTAAGAGAATTTGAGGTTTATATTCTTACGATATATCACTGGCAAATTATTACAATATATTTGATAAAGTATTCTAAGTTGTCATGATATAAAATTCTAATTTCATTAGCACCCACCAATAATAGGAAAAATAACACAAACTATTCCTTAGTCAAATAAAATCCTTATCAAACTATATATGTGATCGTGTATGTTCTATGAAATCTCAACTCATCACAACTATCTCTCACAAGCTCTCACCTTGAAACCAATACAAAATTCCAATCTCACCACAGTGCCTAACCATAAATTCTTGACGAGGCAAACAAGATTACTTGCGAGGGTGACACAGGATCGAATGCGTAGCGGGGACAGCAATAAAGTCATTACGCACCCTAGCACTCGGACTGGGGCTGGCTTCGACAAGTTTCTAGTATGATAGAGACATGAAATTCTACAGTAATTTAGTTCAATACTAATTATAAAACAGTAAAGTAAGTTAGTAGTTTTAAAAACCGTTCTTTGAAAATATATCGACAACTCAGTGGTAGGTTAGGAAGATTGCTTAGTTTTGAAATAATGTACGTATTTTTGAAATCCTGATCTCAAAATAAGTACTTAATAATGTATCAATTACTGTTAGTACTACATGTAGTAATATATGAATACTTACAAATACATATACAACCTTTAATGTGATAATATTATATACTCATTCCTTTCTAACCCATTTCAATTTCGGAATATAATCAACTAGATTCGGAGATTTTTTTCTCTATGGTAAGCATCATATAGGTACAGGTTGTGATGGTAGAACTTATGTACTTACTCGTAGTACTTTAATAGCCTATGGCAACCCTGCAATAAAGCTAGCTAGTTGCATTCTATTCAATCTGGAAAAACAGTGCGAAAATTATGTAAAGTTCATATAAAATATGATTTATTATCACTTGCATTTAATCCTTTGCTTTTCATGGAAAATGTAGAAAATGGACCAACACGACTACCCATCTCCACCGTTTTGCGTTATCTTCGAAATCGGAGATGTTTGGTAACGAACGTTACACCAAATATAATTTATGTTATACTACTCTGGGACGTGAATAAACAGCAGACTACCTGCTTTTCTGCCAGACGTGTAATTTCCGAACAAATTTTAAAACGAAATGTTGAAGGAGGCGACTAAGGCTTGAGGTTAAAATAAATTGACTAGACGATAGGCTAGCAACTTGTCAACTATTTTTAATGTGATCACAAAAATGACGGTAAAGGTGACCAACGAAATATAATTATTATTAACCTACATTATGTTGCTCCAAAAAATATAGGTTCTTATCACTAAACATATGTCCCTACTATATACTTTACTAACCTATGTCCTGTGCTAGTCTGAGACGCAAAAAGAATCAGAAGAAAGAAGAAACTAGCCGCCATTCCTCCCAGCATGTCGTAGGGTACGACTAAAGGATAAGGGTAAATAGAATCTCTTGGGCGATGGGCTAGCAACTTGTTACCAATATTCTATTGACAACGCAACCCCAATATTCATGCTAATAAGTGACCTAGGAGATATTATATTACCGAGGTTCTGTCCACTCCGAAAGGGATTAAAGGACGTAAATGTATATGTATGTACCATCAAACATCCTAACACCATAGCAAAAAAGCAACAGCACAGAATGGTTGCCAATCCATCGCACAACACCCTCTCAGCGGCGTTTCATTATGCCGTTTGCAAACTAGATAACAAGATTACGCCGCTTATACAAACTTTGCCTCCCTAAAGGTCCCTAGGGAGCAAGACCTCCCCCTACGAGTTATTTGAGCTGCAGCGGAGGCCAGGTTAAGCTGGTCTTAAATAGGGTTGGTGGGAGTTATTTTAGGAATACGCTGGGAATATTTTAAAGTCTGTTTTCTGTGAAGCTTTCAGTAATGTAAATAAATCGATAGTTCTGTTTTTCGTGTTTCGCAATTTCTTTAATAATTATTATTAAAATCTAATGATGTTTTTATTCATATGCTTGATGTTCCACCAACAATAAAATTAAAGCTGTAAACTAAGGATATAAATAAGAGAAAACGAGGTAGACTTGTCAAAATGTGAAATTAATTTGTAATCATTATGATAGAGAGAGAGCATCCAAAATAGAGTTTTTCTTGGTATCTAATATGAAAGATTAATTAAATATATTTAGAGATACACACGCCCGTTTTTCTGTTGAGGGGTAGGCAAAGATCATTAATCCCCCTTCTGTTCCGATCCTGGCAAACCACTTTCACTTCATTGAGACTGATACACCTTCTTAATGCACACTCGGTGGTTATAGATACTTCTGACGTCACCCTTTTTCAATATGTCTATCTCCGAAACAGGTATTTAAATAAATTGGAGGTTTTACAGCCCTATCTCTCAGTAGAACTCGGAATAAGAAAATCGTAATGTAGGAATCTTGTTACCCCGAGGGAAGACTCAAGGAACGGTTCACTCAGCCATTTTAATCTTTTCTCCATTGTTGGATCTTGTAAAAAGTGCAAGTTTGGGATTTGAATAGAATGTAACCAGCTGCCTTTGTGTAGACATGCCGTAAAAGGGGATTATAGTACTTTAGGTTTTCTGATGTAGTATAAGACTATTGATTAGTATACAGGGTGGCGCATTCAAAACGGTCAGTATGGGAAAGTCTGAAACTATAAGAGATACGAAGATTTGTTCTTAGGAACCATGTCACCGATTTTGATAAAAATAAAAACTGCATTCATACATTCTTTGAAAAAACAACTGTATCATGTACGGGAATCGAACCCGGTTGCTTTAAAAAAATAAACTGGCCCTTTTCACTTTTTCTTTTTAAATATCAATTGTGTAGGTCTTAAGCTGTAAATATCTCTATGAAACATGGTGTCGAAAATGAATAAAAAACATTGTTTTGCCATACTTTAGTTTATCTTAGTAGGTTTTCTAAGTGACCACCGTTGTTTTCAATACAATATTCAACACGTTTAAGTAACGATCTTACTATTGAATTTTGTATTTTCATGTGGTGAATTTGCGTTACAATTGACTTTATTGCTACTTTTAGGTCTTCAATAGTGTAATGTAAAAATGGTGTAAGCTTGTTTTGTATAATTCATCCTTAACGTAATCCCACAAGAAATTTTCTAATATGGTTTAGCACGTCATTTTCAATAGATTGTTAGTTTTTGATTACTGTAGATAACAAAACTTTCTAAAAGGATTAATGCAATGCTAATGCCACATGATATGGTGTATGTAACAAGTAGAGAGATACAAAACTACAAACAGCCATAGAGACAATTTTAAATGTCTGAACTTGTTGAGTATTGTAACGGTGTATTTAAACTACTATGCTAAACTAAAGTATGCCAAAACAATGTTTTTTATTCATTTTGGACATCATGTTTCATAGAGACATTTACAGCTTAAGACCTACACAATTGATATTTAAAAAGAAAAAATAAATAATTAAGACATATGACAGTCAGATAGACCCTATATTGAAAAAGTGTGACGTTAGGAGTATCTATAACCGCCGAGTGTGTATGAGAAGATGTATGAGTGTCAATGAAGCGAAAGTGGTCTGTCAGGATCGGGACAAATGGGGATCCGTGATCTCCGCCTACCCCTTTACAGCGAATCAGGCGTGATGCGTATATATGTATGTAAAATCTTGTTATAAACTTAACACTTTACTTTTGAGTAAAATAATCTATCCATAAAAAAGGCGGACTAAAGCAAAGGTAATATCTAGTAAATAAAACGTCAGAGGAAAAATCCCTTTGAAAATATCTCGTTAAAATCATTCGCTTCAATATCCAATGCTCAGACTAAGTACCCACTTGAAGCTCTTTTGCTATTAAAAATAGACTTATAGCGATTTAATATTATATCTCGCGTGGATATTAACAATTTTCACACTTACATATACCTACTTAAGAAATAACCAGTAACTTAACTCATACTTATACCTACTATAATCACGACATAGAGGTAGGCGTAGAACTTATACAGATCAAATTGGAAACATTCTTCTCAAGACAGCATAGCGTGAAGAATAGAAGAGCATGTATGAGAAGGTTAATGGGTGTGAGTGAAGCAAGGGAGATTTGTCAGGATCGTGAATAGATTTTATGCTACTATCTATACATGTCAATATAAGTAATTTACCTGTTAGTTCAATTATGGATGCTCTTGTAAATAACGGTCAATGACTCTACTGCTGGTCATTCAACCTCTGTCTACCTCACAAAAGAATATAGACTTGTCTATATTATAAGATTCCCTCCCTTGGTGCTTAGGGAGGTCAAGAGAGGTAGGGCGATAGGGCACGTTTCCCTCTCAAGAGGGTTTCGGAGGGCCTACCTCTTAGAACTATGGATTATACTCATACGTAACCACTTGAAGGTACGTGAGGATCCAAGTTCGATTGCCAGTGATGAAATGTTTATGTTCAGTAATAATCTTTTTGTTGTATAAAATTGATTTTAAAATTGTATACTGAATCACAATAACGTTCTTATTGAAAAATGATACGCGTATCCGTTTTTATTTCATAATACAAGTATATTCTCGTACATTTATTGAAAGTTAATTATTTTATTCGACATTGGTTATATTTTCATAGTACGAATTTTAAAGGACTTTTAAAGGATTCGTCCTATTTTGAAACATAATTAAAAAGCCGCTACTACCTTTAATATTCTGGGTGCTGTCGGAGGACCAGTGACGCAGCCTAACTGTATCATATATTGAGGCAGAACCTTTTCATTGCATTACGTTTTCCATTTTATTTGATTATGTGTAATGTACAACCATTTTTATGTGCAGTGTATAAAATATTTCCGCGGTCATCTAAAGCATTACTATCAGAATTATAATCACATTAATTTATATTTTAATATATAACAATAGTAACAGGTTACTAGCCCATCGCCTAGTAAATTCCTTTTACCTTAGTCCCTTAATGATTTCAACATGCAACAGACAACAAGTAAACATTATATTCACCTATCCTCTATCAGAACAAGTTATTGCAAATCCAATAGCAGAAACAATCAAAGGCTTTGTTGGTGTTCAAAGCGCAGCAGGGAGCCCCCGCCGTGCCAGCGGAGCCCTAGGGCTCCTTTGAAGTCCCTGCTCGCTGCAAGTGACACTTGAACGCTCACCCTCATTATAAGTTGAAATAACTTATAGATTATATTGAATGGCTTAGAAAATAAATGAATTTTAGAAGAAAACGGGCGTTTATGTAATAAACAAAGCATTACCTTTTTTACCCGACGTTTCAGCAATGTTGCAATGGCTACGGTCCGAGTAACAAAGGTTATACTTTGTTTATAAAATATACGCGGTAAGTCCCTTTTTCTTGTAAAATGAATAAAAATCACGAGTTTCTCAAAAATATTATAAATTACATACATAATATTAACGCCTCTGCGTCCCTAAGGAGATACGCAGAGACTATCGATCGCCACCTGGAATGATCCTGACAAATCTCCCTTGCTTCCACACCCATTAACCTTCTTATACATGCTCTTCTGTTCTTCACAGTACGTACACCTGACTTGAGAAGAATGTCTCCAATTTGATCTAATATAAATTAATCTGTTATAAGTTATAAAAAACTAGTATATTACAGAACTTGTTGGTCAGAAAGATATTAATTTGTATGTTATTTTAGTCCCAATCTGGTCAGGGATGTAATGGAATGAAAACGCTAGCTTTCTTTATGTTCTATTGTAAAAGGCGACTAAAGGACTAGGGGTAAATCAAACGCACATTATTTATGTGATAAGTATGTAATCAAATTAATTTTTTCTTCATGTGAGGCGACTAAGTGACTAATGTTTAATGAAATATATTTAGCAGCCTTACACTATCACATTGTCCTCAAATTTGTTAACAACATAAAAAGCGATGGACTATCAACCTACCTTTAAAAATACTTAACCCCAATTTCAATACCAAAACTGACTGGGGGCTTAACCCTACTTGTTAGAACCGTAAAATGTGACCCACCCTGATTTTCATGCAAAGCACATTCACCCCTCGTTCCCTTTAGAGTAGACAGGATCACAGTGGGCACGCGACATCGTTAAGCTTAATTGGACACCTAATCTGGTTAGGTATGGTTGTCGGTTACTGTTCAAATAAATGTTGTTACGGGTTTAGTGCTTGTCTGGGGTTAAAAGAATGCTTACTAGCTGCCTTTATTAAGCTTTTAAGGTAGTTGTTAGCAAGTGTACTAACCTGTGTCTAAGTTAATAATATTATTCAAAGACTAATAATAATAGTAACCTAAGTGAACAGATTTAAAAACAGACTTGATAAATATTTTAGAACTTGCTGCTTGTGTATTTGATAAATAATAATCAAAATAAAATGATATTAAATATGTTCTTGATCACTTTTAAGCTTGAATATTTGGGTTGCGATGTCATAATGGAATATTGGTGACAGATCGCTAGCACATCGCAAGAAGTCATGTATAAGTAAATTTGAGTATTTATATAAATACCTACGACTTTGACGACCTCCGTGGCGCGATCGGTTAGATACCTGAACGCTAATCGTGGGGTTCCTGGTTCGATTCCCGGTGGAGGCAGAGTTGAGAATAACGCTTTTCTACTGTTTTCCAGTCTGGTCGTTGATTATATATCCTATATATGTATTTATCTATGTATAATATGTATGCATTTCTTAAATATACGTTGACTTCCCTTAAGACAAATCTTAAATGTACTTACCAAGGGGCTACTTCAATTGGTGTAATAATGTCTAAATATTATTATTATTATGTTACTTTGACACTTATAAGATACCAACTAAATGTTTCAAGTATTTCTTGTCCTTACTACATTACATTACATTTAGACGTTAGAAGGTAGTATTTTGTGCCAATTTCAGTATAATTAGCGTAACAAGTCTAATTTGGAACATGTTTGCATGTGTTCCGTTGAAAGTTGCCATTAAAGTAAAGGGGTCAAGGAGGGAAATCGAAGATTGTATTCACGCGACCTGCTACGAAAATCGATGCGGGCTTTTCTATAAATAACCACTACATGTACATACATACTTGGTTGTTCAGTTGTGTATAATTATATAAATTCATACTTATTTAAGTCTTCATTTTGTGGGGCATAGGATCTTGGAATCAAAGTATCTTTTGGTTAACTTGACAGAAAATATATAGGTACAGGTTAGGTTGTTATAAAATCTCTTAGTTTGTTAATTCAATTTACTCATAGTCATTTATTTATGCCAGGAAGGAAGTTGTAACTAGTAAGCGTTATATGTAAATCTTAGAATAAAGTAATACATTTTTCATACAGATTTTTGTTATATCATTTCTATACCTTGGAAGGTTGCCAGACATTGAAAAACTACCACTTTTACGTGTACAAACACTGGTTATTTTGATAAATAAGCTAATTTCGTCACGTTTTGTATTCTAATAGATAGGAAACTTGGTAAATGTTTCGAATATCAAAGGCGTTTTATTCAAAACTCATCCGCGTTTTTCTTGGAATATTTTCCGCTAAATTGACGAGAGAAAAACCTTTTCCAACTTGCAAAGTGGGCCTTTATAGGTGTGCGTTACAAGCGACTTTTTAAATGGGCACATTCATTGCTGCTTTCAATCTAAGTAAGCTGGCAGCCATGTTTTGTTTCATTTAAATTGATTTTTACACAGGCAACATTTATTTTCATCTCTTTTGAGGTTTGTTTACGCATTTATGTCGTATTATTAAAAGTTTTTTTAATATTTCTTAACAATTCAGCTATATATTTATGAAGAACGTTTTTAGTATCTATAACCAGCAAATATCTTCGCTCAATATGTATGTGCAATGAAATGAAATGGTATATCAGAATCGATCGTATGCAAGATTTTCAATCCGTACTCACTGCTTAGAAAGAGAAGATAACCTCTTATTTAAGATAAATACACAAATATCATTATATATCTTTTTCTTAAACAAGAAGCACCGAAAAAATCTAAAAGCGTACCAACACTAACACAGTCTCTTAAGCGAGTGCAAACTGGCCACGCTAAAAGTAATTCAGTTTCCATCGTGTCAAAAGCCCTCGCGATGTCCTAAAAGTCGAGGCAGCGTCACCCCTAATCTCATTGGCTTCTCCTCCAAGACGACCAAATTAGATTGAGACAAAAAACAAGTCGTTAGGCTCTCCCTTCTTTGATCTTTGGAGATCTTTTGATGGGTTTTCTGCAAATTTCTTTTTGGTATTGATTGCTTTTCAAGTATTGGATGGTATGTCATTATTTTGAGGTGTTTTCTGTTGAAAATCTATGATCTGAAATGATAAAGTATCTATTAAATTTACAAGGATGTTATGTAATCTAATAGTCGTACAATTTTTACTGTGTACTGCGAATATATTTCTTAATTCATAATCAACCTTTTTGATTAAAGAAGATTAGTACATAATAAGAATGATAGTGACTTCAACTGTAAATAATATTTATAGTGCGGAATTAGATAATAAGATAATTCCTCGCTCATCTAATCAGTATCTAAAGTTTCCATGTTCCATATTCGATAACAAACCAGAATATACTTACTTCGTTTTATAAAAAAAAGTTAAAGGACTATCAATGAGAGCATTCAATACATGGGAATTTTTGTATTTCTTATAAACTATTTATTAAGTCTAGAAATAGCTAGTATTAAGTCTATATTTTCTTGTTGTTCAAAAGGACTCTGAATCGTCTTTGAAACCCGAGAACGATCCCGAATCCGACCCTCCGGGAGTAAGGAACCTCGCCAACTAACAGACGCAAAGATCGACTCAAATTCCTTTTGAAACAATAAGCCGAGTCCGAGTTACGCGAGTTTACCCCTTATAGAAATGATGTTAATGATCATTTCTGTTTGTTGTCAGGTTCCGTACTCCCAAACGAGGGTCGTGGAGTCCATGAGCTGTGAACGGGTCAGACGTACGCGTTGAAGCACTCTTATATAGGAGAAGATGTTATCGCTCTGAAAGAGGTACACGTAACAGAAGAAGATGGCAGAAGAACCGAGCTCAATATGGCAGAAGATCGACAACGTCACCATCCCCGTGGTGAACTTAGAAGTGAGGGTGATCCGGGAGATTCTATGGGAGAAGATCAAAGAACCTACCTCCCAGAGGAAAATTATTCTAGTCATAGTGTCTATCGCATTGCTGTTAGACAACATGCTGTACATGGTGATAGTGCCCATTATACCGGACTACTTGAGGTATGTGGGCGCGTGGGGGCCCACTCCAGAAGCACCCAGGGAAGGTAACGTCACCATAGCGACAGAAACGCCCCCTTCCCACGAAGGACAAGACTCTAAGACTGGTGTGCTGTTCGCCTCCAAAGCGATAGTCCAGTTGATGATCAATCCCTTCTCTGGTGCCTTAATCGACCGGATCGGATACGACATGCCAATGATGATCGGGCTCATTATCATGTTCCTTTCAACATCTATCTTCGCGTGCGGCAGGAGTTACGGGATGCTCTTCTTCGCGAGGAGTCTGCAGGGCGTTGGGTCCGCGTTCGCCGATACATCCGGCCTAGCGATGATCGCTGACAGATTCACAGAAGAAAATGAACGATCGAAAGCTCTCGGGATAGCGCTAGCCTTCATTAGTTTTGGCTGTTTAGTGGCGCCACCTTTTGGAGGAGCTTTGTATCAATTCGCTGGAAAAGAAGTGCCGTTCTTGATCCTCGCTCTCATATCGCTGCTGGATGGATTCATGCTGCTTCTGGTGATGAAGCCCATCAAAACACAAATTAAGGAAGCGAATGAACCAAAAGTTGCTGGTACACCAATCTGGCGTCTCTTGATGGACCCTTACATCGCTGTGTGCGCAGGTGCCCTGATGATGTCCAACGTCGCGTTGGCCTTCATAGAACCGACGATTTCATTGTGGATGGAAGATCACTTGACCAAAGACAGTTGGAAGATGGGCATGATCTGGCTTCCGGCTTTCTTCCCTCACGTACTGGGTGTCATAATAACAGTGAAGATGGCGAAACAATACCCGCAGCACCAATGGCTGATGGCGGCTGGTGGGCTCGCGTTAGAAGGCCTCTGCTGCTTCATCATTCCATTCGCGGGAAGTTATAAAATGCTCATGATACCTATCTGCGGGATATGCTTCGGTATCGCTTTGATAGACACCGCCCTCTTGCCTACTCTTGGATATCTGGTGGACGTCCGGTACGTATCTGTCTACGGCAGCATTTACGCGATTGCGGATATATCTTATTCGTTCGCGTATGCCGTGGGGCCAATCATAGCAGGAGAAGTGGTCGAAGCCATAGGGTTCACCCCCTTGAACTTCCTGATTGCGTTCAGCAACCTATTGTATGCTCCAGTGTTGATGAAGCTTCGGCACATCTACGATTTTAAACCGTTCGAGAACGAAGCGAATATCCTAATGAGCGACCCGCCCAACAAAGAGTACCAGACCTACAGTATGCAAGACCAGAGGCCCATCGACAATGATTACAAGAATCATCTAGAATATTCTGGTGCATCAGGCGAAGAGGGCGTGCAGGAGTCCAATGTGGACGCTGGGAACTACACGTACGACCAGTCTTACCAGCAGAGCTACCAGGGGTACAACCAGGAGCAGGGGTATCAAGACCAGGGTTACTCCCAGCCCCGTCAGCTGCCAGCTCAGCCCCAGGCCCCTGTTAGCAATCCCTTCAGGGCGGCAGAGGCGGCGGCCCCAGCGGCACCCACCATCAAGAACCCATTCCGCCAGGGCTTTTAAATATAACTGTTTCATGTTGTTATCTCTTACTTGTTGTGTATCATAAATGTCGTATGTTTGGTAGTCTTTGATCACTGAGCCTCAAGGCCCCTAGATTGTTAAGTGTTTGTTTAGCTGTGCTTTATGATTATAAATGTACTTAGTTTCTGTGATTACTGGCTCTGAGATGGGAGCCAGTGGGACGCAAACCTTGTTATTGTTCTCCTGTTCATAAGATGTGACTTAAACTGTTGTTATTGCCTTCTCAATAGATAGTTGATCCTTTACCGTTGACGTAGGAATTAACTATTTTTGCTAAATTACTGACCTACTCGTATTAAGAAAGAATACTCTACTAAACTAAAAATGCCTATTTGGATCAGTCGAATAAATTAGCTTGGCTTGTATGCTAAAATAGGAGTCACAATCAAAGCATCCTCCAGATGAATCTCTTTGTAAAATAACAATGTTTCCAGCAATATTAGACTAAGTTATATCAATTAAGTCTATCGTACTTTAAATATCAATTACATAATCAATTATAGTTAAGTAACCAACTTGTGATAAAGTTGCAACCAAGGTAACGAAACATATCAGAATCGTTTGATTCACGTAGCCTTAAGTTAGACTTAGTATACATTAGCGTATATTTTTATCGTATAATGTGAAATGTGTAGAATGTATTTTGAAATGTTTGTATGTTATTTACAAAAGGTTCCGTAGATCGTTAGGCACTTGATCATTGGTCACCGATATTATGTTTGCAATGACCGATTTGTAGAATAAATGTCCAGTATGCACACGTAACCTCCTACAAAATCTTGTATCACAATATAAACTCAACTTAATTGAAGTTGGAGTATAACTGACAACAGATGTCGGTATAATAAAAGAATAAGTTGTAACATGAATTTTAAAATATATCTTACTAAAGATGTATTAGTAATTTAATTATAATATGAAAGAAAACAGCCCAAAAAGTCAATTATAAAAAATGCTAATTTGCGTGCACAAATATATAAACAGAAAAGTATAAATTATAAAAAGCAATTCTTTGAACACAGCTTTGGCTTATTAAACTAGCAAGGACAGGCACAAACTAAGAAAGATTATATGTAAAATAAATTACTTTTGGAGTATTTTTCAATTATTTGTGTAGAGTAAGAGGAACTTTGGTTCTGGTTGTATCGTAATCATAAGTCAATTTGGTGTCAAATTCTCCCGAAAATCAATTATTCAGTAGATAGCAGCACAAATGTGGTAATTGTGAACCTACTTGTGTGTGTAGTGTGCTCTTTATTATGAGAACTCACCATGTTGTCAAATTAATTGCTTGTTATTTACAAGATTAATTAAAAAAAAAGAGAGAATAAAGAATATATTTATTCTTCGTAAAAAAAAATATCATGATAATTTACAGAAGTAATTATGAGAATGACGAAATATACTTATCGATATGTCATGTTTGCGAAGATTTAAACTTAACATATGTATGTTAAACATAAAATTATATTAACATCGCCTTTGAGACTTGAAAAAACTTTGGCGTTTTCAAAAATAAAGAACACACGACACATACAAGTTTGGCGTATATTTGTGTTGTATTAGATGAAAATTTAAGATGTATATCAATATATTAGCAATAAAGAAAACCTATATCGCATACATATCACTAGCATAGGTCTTTAGAATGAATTGTGTCGATTTAATGCGCAATTATTTTTAAAATATACATTTACAAGTGCTAAAATTAATTTCGAATTTATATTAGAGTTTTATTAAAGCATTTATTGAAAATGGTAACAATTTTATGATGTATTGGATAAAATATCACAGTCAGCAATCAGAAATCATACATACAAATATTTTGGGAAATTGGGTCTATAAATCTTATACTAGGGGTAAAAGGCATCATTTGGGCGATGGGCTAGCAACCTGTCACCAATGTTCCATAAGACATCACAACCCCACATTCTAAAAAATGACTTACGAGATACTAAATCTCCGAGGTTCTGTCCACTCCAAAAAGTATTGAAGGATGTGAATGTATATGTATATAAATCTTATACAACATGGTATATGTTCACGGCACAAATTTCATTAAGTGAGAATCTCAAGACAAAGTATTGCTGACTGTATTTTTTCGAATGAAATGTTCTAAACTCGTCTATTCATATATACATACTATATCTATCTCAAACAAAAATTTTTATATTAACTTTCATATACATTCTGATTATATAACTATTATTATGTATACATGTGTCTTGATATTTGTCAATTTTTAATTGTTTTTTTCCAATACTTGTCATAATTCTTCTCTAACTATAAGATATTCTAGTAAATGATTTACCCTTAACTGTAAATTAGCTTATAATCTATATAAATCTCAGTGATCAATTTGAAATATTTAATTGTTAAACAAAATAAGAAAAAATTATTTCGATTTTCAATATATTTCATGTTATCAAATGAGTTGTGAAATAAGAATGATCTTTGAATCAGTATCCAGTAAAAACATGTATTTTGTAAGTGGATTCTATCTCAATTTGCAGAAGCATATCACAGATATACCTTCGATTTTCTATCATATACTCGTACCTATCAACTGTTAACGAATTGTAACCACTAAATAAATTAACGTTTTAAGTAACGCACACAAATTAGGTAATTTATGAAGATTATATAAATTTTATTCATTTTTACCATAATATGAAAAAAATAATTACTTAATTAAAAATGCTTTAAAATATTTCAAATTGATCACGTTTCTAATCAAAAACCCGTCCGTAGCACTTTTCTAGATCTTCGTAGTATCGCGTGATTTTGTGTAATTCGTAGTAGTTTTTCTCACGTAGTATTCTGTCTGTTATTCTATTATTCGTAGTTGATAATTAGAGAACGTGTCAGTAATTAATTCGACATTTGTTTTATATGTTATTAATAATAATTATTATGTTGTTTTTACTTACAGTATAACTGTCACAAATTAAAATATAAAAAAAGATATTATAAATTACATTTAAGTTTGCTTTCGCTTTACATTTATTTCGTTACATTCTCTTAAAATAAGGCTAAATATCGCAAAGAAACCGTGAATTTTTCTCGCGTACCATACTTTAGTAGTTAAATACCAACAAATCACACAAATGAGTGATCATGTACTCAAATAAGCATATATTAGGTCTAATATAGAATTATGTATAACAAATGTAACAATTTACTTCATTCGCATGACATTTTTATATATCCCTTTAAATATCCAGAATCAACGAAAAGATTTTATCTAGTAACCGTACACCCAACAAACCATTTATTTGTATGTACGTATTTCATACTAAGACGATAATTATATTTTGTCGATTTTATATATACAGATATATACATTCCTATCTATCTATTTCGCAACGTTTGTATATATGCTTTGTTTCAACTATAAACATTGAATAAGGTAAACATTATATTTAAATACGTTTAAGATATAAAAAGTAGGTTTTAATCATACCCCAACTCTTTAATATTCTAAATTTTCATTCTTAAACATCATTATAAATATAACGCATGCAAAAAGCTAAAACTTCATTGTTATATAAAACACGTAATATCCTACCTACAAATCCACATATTTCCATTTTAACAGACATGGTACAAAATATTCCTGTCCCTAATTAAATGATTACCGGCCCTTTGCCCAATAATTTTCATCAGTTGCTATTTAGAATTTGATCCCTATACTACTATAAAAGTCCTATATTAACACAAAGTATGAATTCCCTGTAGAATCATATTTATTAAATAAGAGTATTAATTTATACTAAGAAAGATTTACACTTTAACAGTGTGAATACCCAAACGTAAGTTAAAAAAGTTATAATTAACATATTTAAGGAATGTAAATGAAAATATTTGAAAAAATATAATATAGATCAATTTTTATAATTGTTCGATATTATATTCTGATTAATGTTTCTTTTAAATATAAGTCTATAAGTAGTAAAAAAAACCAAGGAGGATGAAAGAAAACCTTAAAACTCCTTGATACTAACATATTATAGTATATTATTCACATGATTATTTATTGCCTCCTTGAATAATCCTAAATGTATTTATTCATATATATTATATTATATAGCTTACTTTATATGTATATTTCCCTTAAACCCTTACTTCTATGCTTATAAATAAAGATAAATCTTACATTTATGAACGTAAAATAGATAAAAAAACGTATTTTAACCATAAAAATAAATACCTATAAAATAAATTAGAAACCACCTACTAAAAGAATATTTTAAAAAGAAATAATATAAATAATTATATACAACGTAGGTTTAAAGTTAGATTAAATATTAATATATAATTAATAGTACACACTTAGAGATATGTTATTTAAAGAATAACAATAGTGCCCTTATTGTTAAGTAAGGGTATATTTAATAAAAATTACGAAATTAGTGTAATTTTATTCATTTCATCTAAATATAACTTTAATCTGATTTCTCTGATTTAAAATACCTATATATTTAAAAAAAATCATATAGAGAGATATGATTCCGCGTAATATTATCTACATGACATAGTTATTTTAAATATCGTTGTTATTATGAAATTCAAACACCGGATGGACGATTTAACAATTAATTATTCTTGATAAATTATTCAATATAGCTAAAAATGTCTGAATGGCAATAAAAATATAATTTAAAAGAAGGCTTGAAGAAGATGTTATTTTAATTAAAAGTCAAATAAACTAACATAACCATACTTAATTTGTAACCTAACTTTACTTTATAAGTAAAGTTACTTTTAAGTTTATATTATTGTTATTATGAAATATTAATGTTATCAGTTGGCTTTAGATATTATTTCCATATTTTTGTTATCACCATAATATAACCATTAATCATTAAGTTTATGTTTTTTTATATTATTTGCAATTGTTATAAATAACAATATTGTCAACCTTAACCTTTCGTCGTATATAACCTTAATGTTGCAGTAATGTATAGTACATTTAATGTAAGTAACATATTTGTAGTAATACAGATATCTCTATTCATTTATATTAATTAAGTATTACAGTGTCATATCTACACATCTTAACTTACGTTTTCATTAAAAGTTAAAACTTAGAGTGGCTTATAAATACCGCTTAAACATAAACTTGAAATTACTTATATAACTTTAAAGTTATACATGTAATTACATATAAGTGAATTTGTTGTCTGCATATGTATTTAGTGTAGGTTTTAATGTTAAATACTGTTACACAACTATTGATTCAGTAGAGAACTTGTAAGTTTGAAAGTTAGATCCCTTAATGTATTTAGTAAAGTGAATGAATGATATAAGTTGGTATAAAAGTGAGTGAGTGAATGATTTGGCAATTAACCAATCTTTTCCAATCTTAATGTTAATATTTTGTTTAGTAAATGTAGAGAATTATTACGTATTTTGTTGAATAAAAATATAATATTAACTAACCTCTATTTAAAGTTCTTTTAACTATTTATAGCATCTTCTTATTACTTTATTTGTAGAAAAGGTTGGTCGTTGTTATAAAATAGTTCAATTGACATTTTAGAAAATACTTTGAACCAAAGTTTTCTTCAAGGTATGTTCTAACAGAGTTAGTGTTAGTAAATTATATAATCGTTTAAAGTTACATCGTAGTGGCATAAATACTAAAAGTCTAAACCTAATGGTGTTGTAAATGCTCCGAAAATTCAGTGATCAAAATATAATTGTTAATGGATTTCATTCTTTTCTTTAAAATATCCTACCTTAATATCTATCTTTTTGTCACAACTACCATGTTATTGTGAAATAGTTCTTCTCAGTCACCTTTTTCAATCAGTTTAGAATTTATCTCCATGAATGAAACTCAACACAAACGCCAAAATTTTTAGGAAATGATCCTGATTCTCTACCAAGTGAATGTTCCGACTGAATATCAAGCCCTCTCTTGCCTCGAGGCGTTTAAGCTACAAGCAATAATCGATAGCTAAACTTGTTAGATACTATTTCTGGGGTTTGAAAATTTTCTATAAACAACACACAACAAAATACACAAGAAGGTATAGCACACACATAACGCATTATTCAGATCCTGGTTAAAAACTTTTTCATCCTCAACATATTTACATTTCTGCGTAAACACTACGTGCTAACAGGGGCCTTAGTCTACCAATACTTTTAGCAAAATATCATTTCAATATCAGATCAGTAAAAGTGTGAAGTTAGTAGTGGATTACTAATCTGATATTAAAATGCATTCGTGCTAAAACGCATTAGGACACTTGGGCCCAAGGTACTCCCAATTCAGAGAATTGTATATTAGTATGATCCATGTATTCTACGACTTAATACAATACTACACAATCGCTTAAGTATCTCATCTATATGTTTAAACATCCAAAGTTTGACAAACCATAGTCAACCATATTTCTACTCATATATAATATGACCAATGCCTATATACGATGATACGGTTCTACCTATCACGTTGGGTGCTGTCTATCTAGTGAAACGCGGGCTTCGAGTGACCGATATAGCATCAAATGTTTTATTACTTATTAGAAGTACCTAATTATAAGGAATATATATGAGTGAAGTGGAAAGGCGGTTACGTAGGGACCGGCCTAATAAGACATATAACAGTCAGATAGACGCTATATTGAAAAAAGGTGTTGTTAGGAGTACCTATAACCGCCGAGAGTGTATGAGAAGATGTATGAATGTCAATGAAGCGAAAGTGATCTGTCAGGATCGGGACAAATGGGGATCTGTGATCTCTGCCTACCCCTCTACAGGGAACCAGACGTGATGTGTATGTATAATATTATGAAGCAAAAATGCAGCAATTTTAGTTCCTTTTCATCCTAAGTCTTATTGTTCAGAAGATTTACTGCTTAAGGCTTCTAAGGACACTTGTAGGTACTCGATGTTGATTAATTGGATGGGGATGATTCTGTTCATCCCTATTTGCTCTGAAAAGGTTCTTTCACAAAGCCATAGGTTGAGTGTTTGGAGAGGCTGTACACTCGACTGGCACTTTGTACAATATAGGTAAATGGGAGGTTAAAATAAATATTTTTTGTTGCTGATCTTAGTCTAGTGAAAAGTAGTAGTATATTATAAATTGGGTAGTGTTTAAAGGAACATCAGATAATACGAAAATTCATTTCTAAAATACTGAATTGTAGACCAAAATAATACAGTCCCAACCTTTGCTGTACGTTTAGCTATATTTTGGTGCACATTTCAATATTATTGATGTGTATTGAATTATTTTACATCAAAATTTTGCGATAATTAATAACCCTTTTAATAATATATTACTAATACAGTAAAGCAGTATTTTATTCATTACATTAAGTAAATATCTAGGCTAATCCTTTTTCGCAACCTGATAAACCATTTTCACTGCTAAGACGTTCTTTTCCTTTATGCATAAGGACGGCGTTGACACGTTTAGAGATACTTATAACTATTTTCAGTATATCGTCTGTTGTTAGAATTAATTAACATACATACGAATACGTGCATATATATCTATATCTTTGCGCAGTTGTCAGTTGCCATATCTTTCACCTTAATTTTTGTTTCTTTTAGTATTTGAAAATAAATGAATTATTATAAATACTTTTATATGAATATTATATGCTTTTCTTTCATAATCTAAAAAAGGATGAAGCCGTCCTGAAATAAACCCTCTAGTAACTTTCCACATACAAAATGGGTTCAGGTTATTTTAGTAAACGTAGGGTTGGCATATCGATCGATATCAAAAACCTACTCATCATTTTGTTGTTACAAAAGACTAAACGCAAATGTATTTATATTGCGAAAATGTACAGTCAGCGCTAAAAGTGCAGTCCCAGAAACTTTTTATAAGGTTTGCGTTTATAAGAACAACAGACAATATTTTTTATATCAAAACACGAGAGCGTGGCTATGCTAATGCATAGTGGCGCCAGTTTTAAAATAAAAAATATTGTCTTTTGTTCTTTTAAACTTTATAAAAAAATACTGGAACTGCAATTTTAGCGTTGACTGTACATAGACAATTAGAAATCTTTATATTCCGAGGTTCAAACTCCGTACTCAATGACTTACTCGTAGCTACACGAAATTTTTTCGTTATCTGACTCAATGTACTGAATATATCCTTTATACCTTCCACAATACACTGAGAGTCAGTTAATACTATTCTATGCAAGTGCACGATTTCCATAATACATCCACTCAATATGAATGCTCAATCCACTTATACGAAAAGGGCTGCATTGAATTAAGGGGTTAAACCTGTGATTTGGCAGACAGTTTTACCTCTATGGTGAAACAACTACATACGCTTCACGACCTGGGTATTCATACTAACTTTTGTATTGCGGCAGGGTAGTTAGAGGCGTGAGTGCCGATCGAAATTTCGAAGGCATGTAACGTAAGAGCCAATTAAAACCCGCGTTTCACTAAATAGACAGCATCTAACGTTGTTTTCTCTATGGTCATGTTAACAAACATGAGGTTCTAACCTACATACACATGGGTTCTGCAGATATTATTAATCTTATCAAGTTATTTTCTAGTCATTTCTGTAGACACACTTTCGTGTTTAATTATAAGAAAACTTTTGGTTCTTTAATAGCTTCCTACTCATAAAACGCAAAACTATATTCAATAATCTAAGTTCAGAACAGAAATAATTTTATCCATCCATCATCCATCAAACCAATCAATCTTTTTAATCAATCTTACCATTACATAACCCTAAGCCAGTACTACATAGGTAGGTACAATCATTAGACCTATATCTGCTACATCGCCCTTGGCACATCGCATGCCGTCTGAAGCCTATTTTTGGCAACATTCGTATCGCCTGCCGCGGCCTCTACCTGCGATCGATCGAGCCACCTGAGTTGCCATGACAACGCCACCCTCGTACCTATTCTCGGTCGCTCCAAAGGTAAGCTACGGAGTGAATGAAAGGTGATTGAATGAATGGTTTCGGTTAATTGATTCATAGGATTTTGTTCGTTGTTTAATATTGTATGCTTTAAACGCTATAGATTAAAAAAAAACGGTGTGTGTGTGTGTGTGTTATGCTATTGGTAATGTTTAATAATAAAGCTAGTCTCCTCACTTTACCTTCCACTCATTCTCAAAATGTTCGGAATTAAGTTGCCAAGAATTTACACACTAATTTTCATAGATACATACGCATTTCGCCCGATTCCTTGTAGAAGGGTAGGCAGAGATCCCCTTCTATCCCGATCATGACAAACACTTTCGCTTCATTGACATTCATACACTAGCTCATACACACTCGGCGGTTATAGGTACTAATTTTCATTCATACATATTATAGATGAAGATGAAATTCTTCAGTTTTCGAATTATTTACCTCACCACCTGTTTTCTACCAACAATAAGCTTGTTTGAACGGGCAAAAGTAGCACGTAAAACCCTTTAAACTCGTCCGTAATTTCGTACTTAAACTATACCAGCGTAGGTCGCTAACGTTACAGTGCCCCTCGTGATCAAAAGGTGCTTTCAAAAGGTGAGTGTGGATGTAGCTTTATAACACATGCGAACTCTACAGTGTAAAGGTAGCCTATTTTACTACGTACATACACATCACACCTGATTCCCTGTAGAGGGATAGGCAGAGATCACGGAAACCCATTTGTCCCGATCCTGACAGACCACTTTCGCTTCATTGACACTCATACACACTCGGCGGTTATAGGTTCTCCTAACGTCACCCTTTAACAATATATACTTTTTTACCCTATATTACTATCTAGGTATATACAATTTAACCCCAATGTTAAGGTTAAGGTTAAAAGGGTTTCCGAGTTCTGTCCAACCCGGAAGGGACTAAGGGACGTTAATATACATGTATATACAAACTGCTATGTTCATTGGGACTACGATAGTGTAATCAGTTGCTTTAATGGCTTAATAGATAGGCTACAAATCAATGTTAATTGAAGCTTCATTGCTTCGATTGACTAAGGATCGATTTTAATTTAAGCTTAATACTTCTTGAAATATAATGAAAAGCAAAAATGCTCGGTTTAGTTATTTTATTGCTGTTAATTAATGTTTTTCTTTTTCGCATTCTAAAAAACTTTATAATATATATTTTTCATTATAAAAGAAATCAATAATTTTCATAAATATACTTAAGACCGAATTTTCGATTAAATCATCCGGTTATTGTAAAGAATCTTAGAAAATAATGAATATTTAATGATATTGTCGCCAGTATATATCTCTAACAAATTTAAAAATTACTTGTTCCATTAGAAACCTTTTAAATACCCGGAAAATGTCTGCTCTTTATATTAAACAATATAACAATATTTAGGACACTATTACACCAATTGAACTATCCTTTTGGTAAGATCATTTAAGACTTGTGTTAAAGGTAGGTGTTGTGACTAGTCAACGTATGTATATTTAAGAAATATATACTTATCATGTATAGAGAATTACATATATAGCATATATAATCAATAACCAGACTAGAAAGCTGAAGAAAAGCTTATTCTTAACTCTGTCTCCACCAGGAATCGAACCCAAGACCTCACGACTATTATTGGTGCTTAACCAATCGCGCCACGTAAGTCGCCAATATATATTAAAGTTCCATCCCTAGAATACCGAGCTGGAAACCAAAAGTTTTCATCCCTCATGCCAATATTGATTTTCCAAAGCATCCATTGCTACCCAAACAGGGTAACGTGATACCCGTGGGAATTAACAGCTTGGTCCCTGTCTCCCCAATAGAGCATTGTGAGGGGACATTGTTACCTTTAGGACGTACGTTTGCTTATATATAGAGAATACATACATACATATCCCTATCCCTCTAGAGGGGTAAGCAGAGAACAGGGATCCATATTTGTTTAAGAGAAGCAGTTCAATTATTTAATTAATAACCGCGGAGTGTGTATGAGGAGGTTTATAGATGCCAATGAACCGATGGTTTATAAAAATCAAGACAAATGGGGTTTCAGGATGGACAGAACCTTGGAGATATGTATAATATCTCCTACCTAGATCACTTATTAGCAGGAATATTGGGGTTGCGATGTCATAATGGAATATTGGTATCAGGTTGCTAGCCCATCGCCCAATAGATTCTATTTCTGACAAATCTCGCTTGCTTCACGCACACCCATTAACCTTCTAATACATGCTCACCTATTCCTAAAAACTAGTTAAAATTATGGAGTAGATTTATAAAGTTTTCCCTCACTGACACACAAAATATAACTACTCGTACGTACATATAATTGGTTTTTCAACGGACATTTTCTAGGAAATATAATTGGATTCTCTATAAACATACGGTGGCAATACTTCGATTCACAGAACTCAAAACCAATTAGTAGACAATTGAAAACTAAATTTTCCTAGAATTCAAATCGTTTTGTTTTATAAACACGTGTTTTTTGAGCGGGATAGTTAGAATTTTCAGTGACCATTCATATCTAAGATATGGTTAAGCACCATCCAATATCTAATCTGACTTGTATTCCATATAGTCTTAAAAGTGATGACTATTATATATTCTTACTAGCGACCCGCTCCGGCTTCGCACGGGTATAAAATATATAGCCTACTCCACTATTAATTGGATGTTGTTATATATATAAACTTACCTCTTGAATCACTCTATCTATTAAAAAAACCGTATCAAAATCCGATGCGTAGTTTCAAAGATTTAAGCATACAAAGGGACATAGGGACAGAGAAAGCGATTTTGTTTTATACTATGCAGTGATGTTCTCCCTCACTTTTATACGCAATTTCTGCTGGTCAAAATGTTATCCATATACATACATTCACGTCTTTCAATCCCTTTTGGGGTGAACAAAACCTTGGAAACATGAAAACATCTCATTGGTCACTTATTAGCATGAATATTGTTAATTTTTTTGGAATTTAATTAATTGAATTCTCTCCCTACGACATGCCAGGAAAACCGGTAGCTAGTTTTTCATTCATTTACGTTACGTTAATATACTGAAACAATCAATTAAAAAAAGATCAAATGTCATAAATACAGTAATACTACTCAGTATTTATCCTAAACCCTATTTCATAATATACCTGTATCTTAGAGCTAGGTCTTAGGTCCAAAGAATGTCCTAAAGTGAGACCTAAACGAGTTCCAGTCCGTTAAGACGCACAGGTGCAATATCCGTGTTTCCCGTACTCCGGATATTGCCAATATATCTCACACGGACTATTCTAGAAATGGGAAGGGGACAACATATATAGAAATACATATACGAAATGCATCGTATATTACGGTGAGGGACAACATCGTGAGGAAATCTACCTGTTTCCCAAACAGTTAATGCGACAGGCTTACCACCGGTCACATTGAGTACTGACTATCTGGTCAACACGTGGGTTCAAGGTGGCTATAGGATTAGGCACCTTACCTTCGCAATTGCGGAGATGAAAACCTGAACCTCTGACTACCCCGCAGGGTTAATTGTCGTGAACGCGATTGTCTTTTTGACATCATATGTATATAGAAGGAGAAGAGAGGATTAGATGGGCAAATAAATTGTATGAACCATTGTTTTTATAAAAAAAGAATATATGATTTTATTTACTTTGTATATTTCGTTACATACATATACAACACAATATAAACATACGCTTCACGACTTGTGTATAAACAGTCCCTTTTTTATTATGGCGGGGTATTCAGAAGCTTGAGTCCCATTTTCGAAATTTCGCATATATGTTAGGTATGAGCTACTCAAAGCTCGCATTTCACTAGATAGACAGCACTCAACGTTATATGTAGGTACTGAATCGTATCGCCGTATACAGGCACTGGCTATTGCTAAGGATAGGCATCTTTACCCTCACCGTTAACATGTAGTTTGTAAAACTGTGTACAATCAATCTTTATAGATAGAGTAATATTGTGAGCATCCCTTCTATTCGTTAGAATAGGCAATAGTCAGTACCGGCCATACATGACCACTTCTAACTTACTTTTTAACAGATAGCATCCAATATTACAATGACTATAGACAAGGTTCTATTTACCCCCAAAGGGAAATAACGTATACATATATGTATTCAAAGGTCTGCCTACCCCTAATAAGAACAACAGCAATATAAAAGCACAGTCCGCAGAGCCTAATGAACCGAACTGAGAAGGATCATTTCCGGTTCCGGAGAACAAGCACTTCCGGTGGCTAATTTCTCGTAGTTCCTGTCTAAAGGAAATTGCTACCTCATTTGTATCACATATCGCAGTTAACCCTTGTAGGGTGGCAGAGGGTGAATGATCGTATCTGATATAGAGACGTAGGGTAGAGTACTGCTAAATGACGTGCCTAAATTAATCTAAATACATGTTGTCTAACTATTGTCTTTTCCAATTAATAGACTGGATATTTCTTAGTCGAAAAAAGGTTATCATTAAGATTTGTTAATTATTCACAAAAGTTTTAAGTCAAATAATTAATATTAACTAATGAATATTAGTTATTTGAATATACATGGAATGAAGTCAAGCGCGAAGCCCAAGACCGATCGAGATGGCGGAGCACTGTGGATGCCCTCTGCCCCATCTAGGGGACATAGGACCTTAATAATGAATATTGTAAAAACTATAGTATTCTATAGTTATATTAACCGAACCTTTTTTACACCGCAATTGCACACACAAGAACTATTTGTGTGTTTGTATTAAAATCTGTGCTATTTTAAAGTTGTATTATGTATTTGTGTGTGTCTTGTAGTTGTGAAATAAACGTATTTATTATTATTAGGCTATAAGAAACTAATTTTACATAATACATTATTTTTATTAATCACTAGCGGGACTTATCGCGTATGTTTTTATATAATAAAGTTACCTTTATTAACCCGACGTTTTGGGTACGTTGTAGTAGCCATGGTCACAGGCAAGTCACGGGCGGGTTAATAAAGGTAATTTTATTATATAAAAACATACGCGATAAGTCCCGTTAGTTATTAATTATGAGTATAAATCGCGAATCTCTTAAAACTATAAATACATTATTTTGTTCCAGCATGGGGAGAATCTCTACTGTCTCTTCCGAAGAAATGGCTCAGCCAAAACAACGGCAACGGGGGATACCAGGTAAGAGAAATAATAATATAATAATAATATTGTAGGACGTTATTACACCAATTGAACTAGCCCCTTGGTAAGTACATTTAAGACTTGTGTTAAGGGTACTAGTCAACGTATAGTCAGAAAAAAGCGTAGTTATTAATTCTGCATCCACCGGGAATCGAACCCGGGACGTCGTCTAACCGATCGCGCCACGGAGGTCGTCAAAAGAGAGATATATCTGTTCTTCACGGTTTCTCAATCAGCCTATAGCAGTCCACTGCTGCACATAAGCCTCCCCAAGGGCACGCCATAAAATACGATAACTGGACACTCTCTTTCGTTTATAATAGTGAAGATAATAATGCTTTGTATCTGATAAGATATAAACATTGAAATGTAAAATAGTATGATATTATTTACGAACTCTATTGGGAATTAAGGATAAGCTGAAGTTTATGACTTAGTGTTTATAAAAGACCTCAAGTTTTTAAAGGGTGACGTTAGAAGTACCGATAACCGCCGAGTGTGTATGGGAAGGTGTATGAGTGTCAATGAAGCGAAAGTGGTCTGTCAGTTTAGGACAGATGGAGATCCTTTATCTCTGCCTAGCCCTGTACAGGAAATCAAACGTGATGTGTATGTATGTATGTTTAAACACTTCTTACTAGATGCTGACTATCTACGTTGTATGTAGATATTTTTTAACCCCATACCAGTGTGTGATATACTAATAATATTTACTTAAAATAAATCCCAATAGTTTTCATAACTGTCATTCGAAGCCCGCGTATCACTAGATAGACGGCACCCAACGTGATAGGTAGTGAACCATTTCGCCGTATATAGGCACTGACTATTACCTATCCTAACATGCCTTCGAAATTTCGGAGATGGGCATTCAAGCCTCTGACTACCCCGCCATAATAAAAAACGGAGTGTGTATACACAAGTCGTGAAGCGTATGTTTATGTTTTATGTTATAACTGTAAGGATACTATGTTACCATAGATGTATTCATTCGATTTCCGGAGGAGGCAAGTTATGAACTAACCTTTTCTTCTGCTTTCCAGTCTGGTCGTTTATTATATATGCTATATATGTATTTATTTATATATTATAAGTATATATTTCTTAATATACGTTGACTAGTACCCTTAACACAAGTCTTAAATGTACTTAGCAAGGGGCTAGTTTAATTGGTGTAATAATGTCCAAATATTATTATTATTCACACTTGAAGGGATTAACGCCGTGAATAGTATAGAATGCATGCATATATAATATATGTAGAGTACAAAGAATCATAAATTTACCACAGTTACATATATGCACCGAACGTATTTACAACTGCGGTTTCTCAATAAAAATATGTAGTTATAAAAAGTTAAAAGAAACTAAAAGATTCAAAGTCTTGAGTCAGTGAATGTGTATCTAGATAATTATTACTAATTTATTTTCAAATGGTTTTTCAATTGATGGAACGTTATGAACGAAAAATATGTATATTATTCACCGTCTGTAAATACGTGTATAAGGTAAAATTTAAGTAATATATTTCTAATAGTGTCTTGGGAACCCTACAGTCCTCTGACAGCGATGACTATAAAGATATTTTGTATATCATTTAATTTTTATTTCTACTTTAAGTTTATAGTTTTAATTTGTTTAGCCATGATTAGATATATATTAATGGATAGCAATAAAACGAGTGACTGTAAATTATAGTTCTAAGTGTCAAAATTAATTAATTTGGGTTATAGAATTACTAAGTGAGCGACTGACTGCGAGTGACGAGAAATCAACAGAACTTCAACTTACAAACATTAATTTGAGTTACTTAAAATACATAATGAGCAGCTTCATAATATTTGAGCGACCTAATATTTGTTTGCGGGTCAACGTTACGTCCTGCATTTTCTTAAATATTTGGCAAATGTATTTTTTATACTGAGCGGCATTTTATCTTAAATGAAGTGTTTCGAATACAAAAACTACTTTGAAAAATACACTGATGAGCAGAGTATAATGAGCTCACATTTAAAAAACAAAAATAATATGAAATAACTATTTGAAGAAACACTATTCTATTAGTTGAGAAATTTTATTATCGAAATATAAGGGTAATTAAATAAAACAATGTACTCCGTAAAAATAAAGTAATATGCATGCATTTATTTCTAAACTAACCTAACCTAACCTAAACTTTGCTCAAAGTGAACTTTTTAGTAGTTCGCTAAGTATAACCTCACTTAGAAAAATCGAATCTATCTTAATATTGAAGTTGCCCTCTCTGTATTTCCAGTCGCTCACTTAGTAATGAAGTCGCTCGGATAAAATTTTAATATCTGAAATTGATTTATCACAATCTACTTTTTGTAAGCTCGTTCTGGATTTTATTATAAATCAATATTCGTCGTCAGTTTAGTTAATTTTTCGCTTACTCAAATTCATACCGCTCAAGTTATTAAAACAGTATGTCATCATCAGTCGCAAAGTTTTTTTTGTTCGCTCGTTTTATAAATCCCCTATATTAATTAACATTATAAAAAATACATAATAGTATAACATCTGCTTTATGGTATGACCTTCTGTGACCACACTGAATATTGCGTATTTGGTCACCCGAAACCCAATTATTAAATGGTGCTATCCCATTTAGTATACATTGTGACTATTGCCTAAATAGGCTAGTTTCCTCGCGATTTGTTCCCGGGCTATTGTTGCATTTCGTATTTATTATACATATACATTCACGGCCTTTAATCCCTTTAGAGGTGGACAGAACTTGAAGATATAATATCTCCTAAATCACTTATCAGCATGAATATTGGGTTTGCAATGTCATAATGGAACATTGGTTACAGGTTGCTAGCCCATCGCCCAATATTACCCCTATTTTATATTTATCCCTAGTCCCTTAGTCGCCTCCTACGACATGCCGGGAGGTATTGCAGCTAGTTAGCATTCTTTTTACGTCCCAGACTAGAACAGGAAATTATAAGTAATATGTATATATTAAAATATTGTAAGACACTTTTACATTAACTGAACTAGACCCTTGCTAAGTCGAGTTTAGAATTGTGACATGAATGGTGTTCAGCGTAGTTTAAGAAACGTATACTTATTATAGATAGATAAATACATATCTAGCATACTAGTCTAGAAAGCAGAAGAGAAGCATAGTTATTTTTCCTCCAGGTATCGAATCTGAGACCTCACAATTAACGTTCAGGTTTTCATTAATGAAGATGTATTTTGCTTAAAATACAGTCAGCTCCTATATGAGTTGAAATGAAACATTATCTATCACGTTGGGTGTAAAGCAGTTTCAATATTACTACTAATATACTCGTAGACCTCTGATTATCCTAAAGTCGTGCAAGGTACTCAAAATCATAATCTAATAAAACCATTGTTTTCTTATCATGTCCGTCGTAAATAATAATTATTTATATTGTTTATAATGTTTCTTACACCGGACTGTATCATTAAGCATTGTGTGCACATCAAAACGTTAATCTTATATTGTACTCGCATTAATTTAATATGTAAAATGCTAAGAAAACATGTCACTTGATACTCAGCGCGATGTTTTATCTTAAATATTTTCTATCACTGAAATAAACTTAAAACAATAACTACGAGTATTATTTGGAATAGATTATGGGCATGAAGTGAAAAGTTCAATGCGGCAAATGAAATTTCACACCGATTCACGCACGGCAAACAAGCTAATTTACGACGACTGAATTATGAATGCTTAAATTATATCATGTGTGTGATTTATATACGCTAATTGTATGACAGGTATGTCCACTAAAGTAGACTAAGTAGTAACTGACTTATATCAAGGTACTTAGTATAAATTGATTGTATTGGATTGTATAAATATTCACTCAAATCTCTCTGGCTAAAACTCGTGTTATTGCCGTGTTTCGTAACAACGTGTATTTTTTAAAATTTCTACGAAAGTACAACATTAGACAAATAAATGTTTACCGTACAATAACTTTTTAGTTTCCAAGTTACACGAAAATATACACATAAAATTTATTCTGACAATAATAACTAGCATACATATTTTTTGCCAATACATCTAAGTACTTATGAGTAACCACACCTATTTAATATAACCAGACATTGACTTACCCCACTGACTATTATGAAAATGAAATTTTGACGACCTCCGTGGCGCGATTGGTTAGACGCTGGAACGCTAATCGTGAGGTCTCGGGTTCGATTCCCGGTGGAAGCAGAGTTAAGAAATACCCTTTTCTACTGCTTTCCAGTCTGGTCGTTAATTATATATGCTATATATGTATTTATCTATATATAATATGTATATATTTCTTATATTTACGTTGACTAGTACCCTTAACACAAGTCTTAAATGAACTTACCAAGGGGCTAGTTGAAATGGTGTAATAATGTCCTAATATTATTATTATTAATGGGCACTCTACCAAACTTCCACTTTTAATCTCCGATCTTCCAGAACATGGAGCTCCCGAAGCTGCCACTGCCTCCTCTTCAGCAAACCCTGGAAACATACCTGGAGTTCGCCTCCGTGATAGCCAGCCAGCAGCGCATGGAGACCACCAGGGCGTTGGTGAAGGCCTTCGTGGCTGAGGACGGCATCGGGCCCAAGCTGCAGGCGGTGCTCGAGGCCAGGCGAGAGGAGAAGGAGAACTGGGTAAGAGAAAGAGAGAGAGAGGGAGTTGGCATTCAGTGGAGGATCAGAGAATTATGGCCTATAACCTGAAATAGGCAATACTTCATTAGTATACTGACACGAATAACTTAAATTATCCTTTTATCTTGGAAATCGTAACAAGGGTTCGTGAACTAAATAATGACAGATCGTATGTACGCATTAAATTTTGAGTATCCCTAAAGTTCAAATTTTGATGTAGCACCTCTTCACTACAACAAATCATGCAAAATATTGTATAAATGTAATCTGTGAATAAATAACTAAAATGCAATCATCTCAAACCGGGTGTTCGTAGAGAGAAGAACAGAAGAGTATGTATGAAAACATTAATAGGTGCGTTTGAAGTAAGAACGAATTATCAAGATCGTTCAAGGTGGCAATCGATAGTCTATGCCTATACCCTTAAGGACGTAGAAGCGAGAATAATCTTCCTTTCTTCCCATGTCCCCAGATAACAGACTGGTGGCTGGATTCCATGTACCTGAAGGTCCGGCTGCCGCTGCCCATAAACTCCAACCCTGGCATGGTCTTCCCCCGGAGGACCTTCGCCAAGGTGGAGGAAATCGCAGACCTTGGGGCCTTGTTCATTGATGACCTTCTGGACTATAAGGAGATGTTGGATAGGTAAAATAGAGAGATAACAGCTAAAATAGATCGGGTAATGTATCTGGCTGTAATGTCTAAAATCAGATACATATAACAGTCAGATAGACGCTAAATTGAAAAATGGTGACGTTAGGAGTACCTATAACCGCCGAGAGTGTATGAAAAGATGTATGATTGTCAATGAAGTGAAAGTGGTCTGTCAGGATCGGGACAAATAGGGATCCATGATCTCTGCCTACCCCTCTACAGGGAATTAGGCGTGATGTGTATGTATGTCTAAGGTGACGGACATTTAAGAATGTGTAGTCCAAATTTACGGTATGTAAATAAATATTCGATTCCGGACTTCGAGACGTAAGAATTAGTAATACTACGTAATACTGTCCTTTTTTCTGGAGTGTTGTAGGGACAATAGGTCAATAGAATCTATTAAGCATTAAGCATACAAGCCATTTACCAACAACTTACCAAAACAAAGATGAGGACACATTATCTCTCCGGGTACATACACATTCTTGTCCTTAAATCCCTTTCGGGGCAGAACATCCGATATATATCTCCTAGGTCAATCACCATAAATATTAGGGTTGCGATGTCAAAATGAAACAATGGTGACATGTTGCTAGCCGATCGCCCAATAGATTTCAAGTCGATTCCCTTAGTCGCCTTCTACGACATGCCAGGAAGAACAGCAGCTAGTTAGCTTTCTTTCTACGACTTAGCACGGGAGACCTTTATAAATGAACTTATAATTATGCCGTACTAAACCTATATCTCTCTTCTTCTCTTAGTGGCGAACTACCCCTAGAGCGAGCGAGCAGCCGTGAGAAGGGGCAGCCACTATGCATGGACCAGTTCTACCGCCTGCTGGGCGGCTGCAGGGTTCCTATGGTGGGCAGGGATAGGCTGGACATGCCCAAGTTTAGCCGTGAGGAGCCCATCGAGTCACTGGAGGAACTCGTCATTGTGGCTTGCAAGAACTATGTGAGTTTAACATTGACGGAACTGAGTATATCACTACACAAGCAGTAACTATTACCTGTTGGGGTAGGTTTCAAGCAATATGAAATAATTTGCCACATTTTTATTTTTTCAGAAGTTTTCAATACATGAAACATAGATGGCACTGTAATTATAATTTGATTTTTGTATTATATTCTTCGCTCCTATTAGTAGCAGGGTGATGTTATATAGCCTATTGCCTTCCTCAATAATTGGTCTATCTAACACAAAAAGAATTTTTAAATTCGAACCAGTAGTTCCTGAGATTAGCGCGTTCAAACGAACAAACAAACAATCAAACAAACTCTTCAGCTTTATAATATTAGTATAGATAGTATAAAACAAAGTCGCTTTCTCTGTCCTTATGTCCTTACAAAGATGCTTAAATCTTTGAAACTACACAACGGATTTTGATGCGTTTTTTTTTAATAGATAGAGTGATTCAAGAGAAAGGTTTATACGTATAATAACGTCCATTAAATAGCCAGAAGTGCGAAGCCGGAGCGGGTCGCTAGTTAAGTTATATACCATACTACATTAAGTATGTTATGTAATTTACTCAGGTTCACGAATTTGTTTGTAGATGAAATCTCAGAGATATTATATGTTTTTTTATCATAACATTTTTCTTATACTTTTTATGGTGACTTGGTGTTTCTTATATCGCATTGGATACCTAGTTTACGTAAGGGCGTAATTGAGATTATGTATTAGTAAATAAATATGTCGTAAAGTGGGAAGAAGTCATATAATTACTAAGTTCGTAACGACACAAGAATCTCTAACAAACCTAATCCCATCTACGGCTAAAGTTTTGGGACTAAATACTTCTTCAAAGCACATAGTAAGAGTAATCAACTCTGCTCTACCATTAATTACGGCGAAAAGGATTATGTTGTAGTATAATCAAACAAAATATGTTCTTTATTTTAAATTATAATACTCATATTATTACAAAAGTTTTCAAAATCCTACAGTTTTCAAATATTTTTTTAGTTCTACCCAATCCCCGTGAAAGCATTGGACCGTGGCCGCTTGAGCCCAGGCGAGATCCAAGCTCAGCTGCTGCATGTCCTCGAGGAGACAGCCTCCGCCCCACCAGCGCCCAGAGTGGGGCTATTGACTGCCATGAACAGGGACAAGTGGGCTAAAGCCAGGGAGTTGTTGATGGAAGGTATGTATATGTGGAGGTTGTTGTTCAGATGGCCCCTCCATCATATTTATCAACAGAATTTAAACGATTAATTTATCATATAGATACACATAAAGTATAATTCACGAAGGGTTGATAAAAAGATAAGTATAGAAAGTTTTCTTAAAGGTGGATGCTCAGGTTATAATATGAAACAAGAGATGGTATAAATAAAGAATATTAGCAACATAATTCAAATGCAACGCAAAACAAATAAGATTTACACTTAATCCATAAAGAACTCCTTACGACATACCGGTACCAAAACCTCCTTTTTAGCTTAACTCATACCATTATTCGACGTAGCTCTGTTGTTTGGGGCTTGACTCTGTATCAGTGGGTACAGGGTTCAAATCCCACTTGAGCATGTACCAATGGAAATGAATTTTAATGAATTTCTATGTACATTTTTGTTATAAATATACATTTGCGAAATGCGTCGTATATTATGGTGAGGGAAAACATCGTGAGGAAATATACCTGTTCCCAGAAAAGGTAATTGTTAATGCTTTAAAATGGCGTCATGGCCTGTCACATTGAGTACTGACTATCTGGTCAACACGTGGGTTCGAGTCGGCCATATAATTACTACCTTCGCAATTGTGGAGATGAATACCTAAACCTCTGACGACCCCAGGGTTAATGGTCGTGAATGCGTTTGTCTTTGTTTGTCATAGCATTGTAAACCTAATACCTCCTTTCCAGACGAAAGCAACCGCAATGCCCTAGACCTGATCTCCAGGTCCCTGTGTGTCCTGTGCCTGGACGACCCTGGTGGGGACAGGGGGGACCTGGATGGGGACACCAACGGACTCCTAAGGGCCATGCACGGAGCGGGGACTGCCCATCATTCGGCTAACAGATGGTTCGATAAAACTGTCCAGGTTAGTGTGATGATATTGTGAGGAAATTATCAAAGGCTCTGAATAGTTTGAGTATTGTTGTTTTGTTATGTTGGGTATAGAATAAGTTGGCTTTTCTGGGATAACTGGAACGTTGAGTGGCTTATAATTTTAAGGCTCAGTGATCGCTTCAGCTTCTGACTATCCTGAAAGGGTTATCTTTCCAGGGCAGTCGGAAGTTTGACTGATTACCATCGTATGTACAAAAGTTAGTCATAGCCAGTACACGGCATAACAGATAGTAAGTCTGGCGCCCTTCATAATTAGTTCCATTTAAAAAAAATGACAGTATGGATGCCCCAACAACACATAATCTCCTGGATACTTAGCGTAATACTTCTCTGCTCAAACAATACCTCTCATTTCACTCTCTTCCAGCTAATAATCTCATCAGACGGCACAATAGGCATGTGTTACGAGCACAGTGCGGCAGAGGGCGTGGCGGTCATCAGGCTGGCTGAACGCGCAATGGCCAGGGCTGATGTGGCTCCGAAGCCAGCGCCGCCACCCGTGCTTCTGCCTGCCCCACAGAGCATCCAGTGGAAGCTCAGCACGGACTTGGAGAGGGCTATTCGGATGGCTGGGATCGATTTTGATGGGTAAGGGCATACATATATATGTATATTTGGGATAAGGAGAAACTTTTTTTTTTAATTCTTTATTAAGCCATTCACCACTAAGGTTATGTCGGCTGAAGTACAAACACTGATGCCACGGCGTTTGAACTTCTTGTTATTTCATCGCCATGGTTACGCCAACGCCGCCAGCCGCTACAACCGAAGAAAAACGAGGTTGAAGCTCCAATTCTTCTCTTCCTTGTTCTTTGGTTCGTTCCAGTTGAGGATTCAAATCTTATCCCAAAGCGAACATATTTAGCCAGTTTGGCATCACAATTGACTAAATATTCAGCCGATAATAATTATTTGTATTTTCAACTTTCACTGAGCGGCTGACTTTGTTGACGCACCATAGACGACTGAGGAGAAACTTGAGATCTTGGAGACACAACTTTACCTCGGGCATTTCTAGTATTATTAGTTGAGTTGTAATAGTATTGATCTTTCAAAATCCCTGGAATCAGGTATAGTTGTTGACGATAGCGATGTAATTTAGGAAATTAATAATTTGTTTATCACTTCTTACAGATTACACTAGCTACATTCAATTTAGGTTTAGACCAGAATGACCCTAATTTCCAAAGAGTTTTCCCTACTCAAATGTTCTATTTCCACGTAAGCATTTAGTTCTAGATCTACTTAATATCCCATTACAAGACAAACGCGTTCACGACCATTAACCCTTGCGGATCAGAATTTCAGGTGTCTATCTCCGCAATTGCGAAGGTAGTAAGTAAGTATCCCCTTACTAATATTCTATTACCTACAGGCGTATTGATGACTTGGACTGCAAAGTATACAAGTACGAGGGGTATGGCAGAGAGTTCATGAAGAGCTGCCGCACCCAGCCCCGACGTCTACATCCAGCTGGCGCTGCAGTACGCCTACTACAAGTGAGTTAGCGACATCTGTGTTATTTAGCTAGTACTAGAAAGAATAGGTTTCAAAGGTTCTTTACATGGTTGATAGATGGCAGTGATATGTTTTATAGAATAAGACGAGAGTTACCAAAATACTACTTAATACGTCGAATATCTAGATGAGACTTAATTAAGTAAATGGTTAAAATATATAAGCTATTCAAAACCTTCGAATTAAATATCCAAGTGTCTGAAGAAATCCGGGAGTCCATCAGTTTTATTTCAATTTTCAGGTTGTGAATAACGTAATATTCTTTGACCAGATATAATGCTATACAATTGGGTTCAATTCAAATTAATGTACCCGCAAATTTATGTACCTATCCTACATTATGATTTTCAACACACAAGTACCATTTCCCAGGATGTACGGCCACCTAGTATCCACTTACGAATCCGCATCCCTCCGCCGATTCCGCAACGGCCGCGTGGACAACATCCGCGCCGCCCACGCCGCCGCCCTCGCCTGGGCAGCTGCCATGTGCGTTGCAGAGACCCCGCCCACCGCTGGTGATGAAGGGCAGAAGAAGGTCTCTTTTAATCTGTATGGGGTGAGTAGAAGTTTTTTGAGGTTATACTGGGTTTTTTGAGGTTATACTGAGTGGTATCAGCTTCACGGGTTAGAAAAAGTTTTGTAAATAAAAGGTTTTGTTTATGCTGAGTAATAAGAACTGGGTTAAGTGTTTGATGGTCTGAAGAGAACTAACTAACTAATTGGCGAAGGAATAAAAGTAAAGTAAAATGTAAAGTGATGACTTGCCATTGTAGTGCGGTTATTTTGTTACAAAAGAATTATTGGTAGTATAGTACACATTTGTATAATAGAACTCTCTTGCTGCGACAGTAACATGCACAAGCTGTTGTATAACAAATAGTAATATAATTTTTCCTATTAATATAAGTAAATCACACTGTGGGATGCAACTATATTATTCATGTTGTATAATAGCTCGGACTCTATAAACAACTAAATATATACAATAAAAAAATAACATTAAATATTATAAAGCAATGTTCTTTTACGCTATCACCCATACTTATACTTAAGGTCATTAAAAGGAGATTTCTTTATAACTTTCAACGGTTCAATCCGCACAAGTTACGTATAAATGCCTTAGGAATTGAAAAAACTGGAGCTATTTGAAGAAGCAGCGAAAAAGCAGACCACGATCATGGAAGACAACATCCAGGGGCGAGGGATTGACAACCACCTCCTCGGGCTGGGGGAGGCAGCCAAGGAAACCTTCGGGACCCTCCCGGAACTCTTCACGGATCCAGTCTATGAGCAGATGATGGACTTTAAGCTTAGTACTAGTCAGGTTTGTTATATCTTGATTCTACGGATTTTTGGACTTAGGAGAATTTTCATCGCCTATTTATTTATTAATAATAATACTTTATTGAGATTCCATAGAACAATAATTAACACAATAATATTAAAGATAGAATTTAATGTCAGTCATAAATGTGCATATTATTTAGGAATTAGATCATAAATTAGAAAATGAGTATAATATTAGATAGAGTCGATTCTACAACAAAACGTGTTCAGTATTTTTGATACTTTTGATTGAATAGCCAATACGGAAATTCGGATTATAATAGTTTTATAGAAATAACCTTACCTCCATTTCTATACGTTTTTGGCTGAATGAAAACCGAATGAATTTATATTTTTAGATATTTAAATGCACTGTCTGTAGACGGTTACATACTCTGTTTAATTTCTCGTATAAAATTGGATTGATTTTGAAAGTTTCAGCTTATATTTAATACACTAGAATAGTTAATACACTATTCTCTTTTATAGTTTAATAGCTCTATTCCGTAAACAAATATGGATTCATATAACCTTTTCAATTCTACCCCAAGGTGTCTACCACAACCGAAGGTACCTTCATGGGCTATGGACCAGTGGTGCCAGATGGCTACGGCTGCAGCTACAACCCTAAGAAAGACTACGTCATCTTCTGCATATCTTCCTTCTGCTCTTCTTCTGTCACCAACACTGAAGCCTTCAAACAATCCTTAGAAGAGGCTTTGAATTCTATGAAACTCATGTTTGAGAACCGAATGACTGGTGAAAAGTAATTGGGCTTTTGGGATGAATGGTTAGGTGTTTCCAAGTCCAATGGTTTATAAATATACACGTATTGTTTATGGTATGTATTGATAGTCTCAACAAATTATGGAAACTACAAAATGACGAACGCAAAAATGAAAGGAATTAAATAAGTAAAAAGCGATATAGAAAAATTGATTTACAATTGTTTTATGTTGTTTAAAAATGATGTCATTTTGAGAAAATGGGTATTATAGTGTTTATTTACACAAAATAATATTTATATATCTATGTTGATTTTTGCCTATTTTAAGCAGTCTTTTAGACGACCTTCTAGTTTTTAGAAAGACGAGATTGTATCAAATACCTAGGCTAATTAATAACAATACATATCAAACTAGACTTCAATTATATACACACTAGTTAAATAATGCTATAAGTACATAATATAAAGTTTATTTGAAATCTATGTGATAGAAAAAGATATCAATTTAATCGGAAAAATAATAATGTTAACTTTTATTCAATCAATGAAATATTTTTTTTAATATGAATAAGATATACACTCATTATATGAGTTAAAATTGTATTTTTTGTATCTCAAAGATACTTCTAAATGTTATCACAGGACTATGTAGATTATTTTAAATTCTATTTACACAAACCACAAAGTTATGAATTGTTCTACGAGAATAATATGAATTTATGTGTTCTATTTATAAGCACAATTTACATGATAATGTTAAAAAGTTTTTAATAAAAACAAATTTTACTTTTATTTTTTATTATTTTTGTTTGACATTTTCCTTTTTATTAAACGTTAATAACATAAACACACGCTTCAGGTCGTGTTTACAGGCTTCCTTTTTTAAAATATTAATATTCGCTCTCTATTAAAAATTATATAAGCTATAATAAAAAATACGTATATAAAATAGACACAGAAAATACATACGTTTATTATATACATAGTAAAAGATTTTATAGAAAACACATAGATGAATACTCGGAAATTTCATATTATATATTTTTTATTCTTGGAATGAAATGAAACATATCATAACTACACTTATAATTATAAGAAGTATTACTGAAGTAGCACTATCAAATATATATTTTAATTTCAAGAGTTTATACTATATATCAAAGAAACGTTATATGAATTTGTTAAAAATATGACATTTGTAATAATTAGTCGAAATAAACAATTGAATTGTATGATTAAAAAAAGGATGTAAAAGTGTATAAGCTTATCAGAAAGATATTCGAATTCAAATCATTAATTTGAATTTGTAGTTAGTGTATGTTAGCTGTCTAAAAGCACACATGAAAAAATAAACTTTGTACTTACAAGAACTATAATGAAATTTATTGGTATTTTACCAATATGTATACACTAAATAATAGAGTAAATCTATCTTCAACTTAAATTCATGATAACTCACTCACTTTGGAATATTATGAGATGATAGAAAAGAAAATATACTTTGTTCTTTTCTGTTACCAAATGTATGTATTTCAAAATTTGAATAACGATAACAGAATAAAAAAAATTCAATATCGTTATGGAATTAGTATAATAAGCTTGTTCACTGAGAAAAGCTTTCTATATAAAAATATGAAAATTGAAACATTTTTAATATACATAAATTATTATAAAATCTCCCCGGCAAGGTGGGAAGACGACCTGCGCAGGTTGGCCGGCATCGAATGGATGCGGACGGCCACTGACAGGGAGAAGTGGCGTCATTTGGGGGAGGCCTATGTCCAACAGTGGATGCATACAAACCGCTGATGATTATAAAATCGTTACACGAGTCAATTTGTAATTTATTAACTCGTAAATATAATTATATTATTACATATAAGTAAACGTAAACATATCAATTTTTTGACTTATTTCATGAATCTCTATCAAGAGACATGATCAAGAATATCGAAAACATATCAAAGATAGTAACGTAAGAAAAAATATTATGTAAGTAATTATAAGATTTAAAAAACATATCATGACAAAAAGAATTCTTATTTATTTTAGCTATTAAATAGTTTTACGAAGCTGTTATTGATATTTTATAAATGTTTATTCAAATCTTTAGCTTTGTTTTTAAAGCTTATAGAGTATATTTTAATTTTTTAAGTCACTGTCTATTTGTGTACTTCTCAATGTAATCTTTAGTGAATGTAGATATTTTATGTATAGGATTGACGCCATTTTAAGACATATCAAATTTAGTTTAAGTGTAGAGTTGCAATGACATTGTTTGTGCTGGTAGTTTATATCTTTATATGTATGATACATAGAAAATAATCAAGTTTAACTGAAAGTTAAGAAACACGCATATTATCAGTATTGTATATGTGTTAACACTAAAACATAGAATATTCAACAGGCTATTATACTCAAGAAAATATTAATTAAAAATTACTACAACTTAAAATATAACTTTTACACTTGAAAAACATTTAGAGTGAGATGCTGATAAAAATATCTCATTCGGAAAATATTACGTATGTATTTGTAGTCCTTAGGAAATTAATATATGATGCAAAAAAATAATGAGATTTTCCTTTAGTTTATATTAAATGCAGAAGCTAATACGTAATAATGTTGTAAAATATTACAAGGTGGATGTAGTGATGTAACACTACACTACACTTATCTGAGAAACAATACTTCGAGTGAAGTTTAACTTTTTTTAAATAACGTTTAATTTTTTTAATATCGTGCACCTATTACTTATTTTTCTTGTAAACCAGTTAAACAGAATATAAAAACATATATACTATATAATTATATCGTACAATCCTGTTGTTATGATATACATATTCATACAAAAAATGTTGTTAGTTAATGACTAGTTATTCAAGTTTCAAAACCTCACTTAAACTCTTCAAAAATGATTTTATTACCATGAATACCAATGGTATACCTAGTTATTAAGATATTACTGTTGTACTATGTTATTACTCTGTTATTTGTAAAAGCTTCTACATAGGTATTCGAGATTCCAACTGTTATTTTCGTAGTAATTGTTAGGCTAGTAGAGAAAAGCAAACATATTTAATATGACATGTCTACGCCATATATTGAAAATCTTTGTAACAAAGTCCAGATATTTTCAAGCAATACTTGCAGATTGTAAAACTTTGTAATGAATACTAATCCCTTTGAATCTTACTCTCATATATCACACATACGTTAATGCAATATATCCCGACGGGAAAAATCGGACAATTTACCTATGAAAGTACAAATTATTTTGAAAACGACACCTACAAAGATAAATACTAAAGACTTTGTAAATTGCTACAAAATATGTATGGTGGTGTATGTATGTAATATACATAATTAAGATAAGAAAACTGATGAAGTACCGTCATTATTTTGAATACGTGGCGCAAACGATTAATATTATAATCGTTAATCGCGCGGGATTTGGGTTCAAGTCCGGGTGGAGTCAGACGTAAAAATAACAACTTATTAAGCTTTCCAACCCAATATGTATTTGTCTAGCTATAATAAGCATGTATTACTTAAATATATGTTAACTAATTCCCTTCACACAATTCTTAAATGTACGTACAATGAATCTAGTTCAATTGGTGTAATAGAGTCCTAAATATTATTATACCGACGTTAACTGATAATGATTTAAAAATTGTTACTTATTATAATTTTAAATTGTTGTATTATTAGCTTGTAGGATTTAGGAAAACAGACGTAGGTTAAAATACACACAACACGTTCGGATCTCGTTGCTCCTCCGTCACGTTAATCGGCGTGCTATGTTCAGCCATCTTGTACCATAAATATAGACAATTTGTCTATGATAACACTTCGGAACATGTGCAAAAGATTTTGCACTTTATTTGACCCAGAAATAAATTTACAGATTGAATTTCGACAGGAAGCAAAATCCTAAAATGAAATTGAAAAGAACTTAAATACTTAAAGAACTTAAAACTAAGAAACTAAAATTCAAGAAGATAAATGAGAAATTCAAGATCCTACTTACTTATCCTAAATTGTAGATCTTTGGTTTCGAAATTCGCTATGTATAGAAACGAAGTACCTACTAACGAAATTCACTCCGCAACCATTCAAACTTGCTTAAGTTTTACAGTGAGCGAAAATTCCATATTCATCAGAACGGTACCAGTCAGTGTTAGTAAATGGCGACACGGCTTACCACATTACCTCAGACTATCTGGTCAACATATTAGTTCGAAGTGGCCATAGAATCTCTAACTCTGCAATTGCGGAGATGGACACGCGAACTTCTGACAACAAGAGATAATTGACGTGTTTTTACAAATGATTATGGACGTGTTTTTATTAATTTTGGGGAACCGGACGTGTATGTGTCATTAATGTATTAGTCACGTCACAAGTACCTGTTACTACCACACATATCAAATACTAATCTTAGAAGGACTGTAGCTCGATGTTTGTCAATTCAGTGTTGCTGTACGAAAATAAAGTTTCCAAACGTATACTATGTGTTTTATTCTACATCTAATTATCATGCCTACAGTTACATCAATCTGTTTCCTTTGGGTGGCAAGCAGATATCACAATTTCGTATTTTATATTGAAATACCAATCTTATTAAAGCTGGGTTAGTACCCAACGCGACGGGTGGTGAGACGTTTTGTATCCCTTTAAGATTGGAAAGAACCTCGGAGACTAGACATCTCCTCAATAACTTTAAACATTACTGTCTGGCTTATGATAACTGTTTATTGGAAAAAGATTGTTAGTCCATCGCCCAACATATGAAATCACTCTTATTCTTATTAGACGCTCGACATGCCGGGAAAAAAGGCAGCTAGTTTACATTATATTTACGCCCCAGACTAAAACGGGAAGTGCAATAAAAATAAACAATTACATTCATGATTACTATATATTTCAAGACAAAACAATTGCATACATATTTACATACATACAAAATATCTATTCTAGTGACTAACTTAATTACAATACTGGAATGTTTTAATGATTGGAATCTCAGATACGTTGCAAATAGGTTTTTCCTTATCAATAGCAAAAGCGATCACCCATCCAAATACTGATCACGCGCTTCGTTGCTTAATTTCGATGATTGACCGAAACTAAGTTCACGATAACTAGGGCCAATATTAGTCATATTTTAATAGGAGTAAGGAAATAGTCTCCAGTCGAAGAAAGATAGGTAGATATTTGAAATCCCAGGTCCCTACGCGACTGAATGTTTGTTCCTTATACAGGGTGGCGCATTCAAAACGGTCAGTATGGGAAAGTCTGAAACTATAAGAGATACGAAGATTTGTTCTTAGGAACCATGTCACCGATTTTGATAAAAAGAAAAACTGCATTCACACTTTCTTTGAAAAAACAACTGTATCCAGTACGGGAATCGAACCCGGTTGCTTTGAAAAAATAAATTGGCCCTTTTCACTTTTTCTTTTTAAATACCGATTGTGTAGGTCTTAAGCTGTAAATGTCTCTATGAAACATGGTGTCGAAAATGAATAAAATGCAATGTTTTGGCATACTTTAGTTTATCTTAGTAGGTTTTCTAAGTGGCCACCGTTGTTTTCAATACAATATTCAACACGTTTAGGTAACGATCTTACTATTGAATTTTGTGTTTTCATTGGTGAATTTGCGTTACAATTGACTTTATTGCTACTTTTAGGTCTTCAATGGTGTCATAGCTTGTTTTGTAAAATTCATCCTTAACGTAATCCCACAAGAAATTTTCTAATATGGTTTAACACGTCACTTTAAGTGGACTTTTCAATAGATTGTTAGTTTTTATTTACTGTAGATAACAAAACCTCCTTAAAGGATTAATGCAATGCTAATGCCACATGATATGGTGTATGTAACAAGTAGGAAAGTACAAAACTACAAACAGCAATAGTTACAATTTTACATGTCTGTTGAATATTGTTACGGTGTATGTAAACTACTAAGATAAACTAAAGTATGCCAAAACCATGCATTTTATTCATTTTCGACACCATGTTTCATAGAGACATTTACAGCTTAAGACCTACACAATCGATATTTAAAAAGAAAAAGTGAAAAGAGCTAATTTATTTTTTCAAAACAACCGGGTTCGATTCCCGTACTGGATACAGTTGGTTTTTCAAAGAAAGTATGAATGCAGTTTTTATTTTTATCAAAATCGGTGACATGGTTCCTAAGAACAAATCTTCGTATCTCTTATAGTTTCAGACTTTCCCATACTGACCGTTTTGAATGCGCCACCCTGTATATTTAATATGATACTAAGTACTAGATATATCACATTTAATTGCAAATATAACAAATCACTTATACATTATAGCAACAATAATTATTTATACACATATTCATACATACATAAAATCTTGTAATACTCTGCAACGTAATAAGAATGTAAACAGTTTTATTATATTAATATGTAAGACAACTAAGAAAATATAATCTATATTATGATCATAACCTATATTCATTTATCTCTATATAAAATACATACGCTATTTGTCTTTAATTAAAAATATAACCATATTATACAATTACAATAAAAAGTATACACCAATACATCAGACTAGAATAAAACAATATAATAGACAAAAAGACAATGGTAGGGTAGTCAGAGATTCCGATGTCCATCTCCGCAATTGCGGAGGGAGTAATTCTATGGCCACCTCGAACCCACGTGTTGACCTGATAGTGAGTACCCAATGTGACCGGTAAGCTATGTCGCAATTTACAAACACTAACTATTACCTGTTCGGGGATCAGGTAGGTTTCCTCACGATGTTTTCCCTCACCGTAGTATAATACGCTCATAAAATATTTATTTTACTTATCACGGTAGTTTCGATGTGTCCATAAAATCACAATGGAGTAACATTGTCATATTCTTAAGATTTGACCAATGAGACGTGACAACGGTCGTCTGCAATTGGTCAGTGTGACTTTTTTCTCATTTACTCACGTCTCATTGGCCAGTTCAACCTGTGAATATCATTACGTCACTATTTACTTAACGCGAATTGCCTATAACTGCAGTTTCGGGAATGGACTCTTGAACCTTACTACCCCTAATGCTAATGGTCGTGAATGTTTTGTCTTATTTATTTAACACACACACACATATATCCAAATACTTAATCACCGGTGGATTTAAACTTGTACATTTATTCTTGGAATGTCCATGGAATGAAAGAACTGGTACAATTTTGAATAACTTTCATAGTACCCATGAAAGGCACTCAAGCCATTGTCTACCCCAAAAGGGTTAACAGTCGTGAAGCGTAGTTTAAGTTATACATTATCAAGTCATAAGTACAATTAATGTTTGCTTTTATCAATATTAATGTTCAATATATTACAATATGGTAATCTAAAAGTATTAAAATAATGCCCTTAAATATTCTTTGCTATATCTCCCTAAATACCTTATTATACGTCATCGTATTTTTAAAAAGCATTTACCTATATTTCTTATTCCTCGTATAGTACGTATTTATTCCCAACAGGATATATTATAATTATCTTTAGAACTATTATTCTTTCCATTCTTTGTATTATCGATGTCAATTTATATTTTTGTATGTATTACATTTAAGCTCTTATCACTATGACTAAGTTATTTATGATTCAGGTTTCTTTGTTATCAGATAAGCTGGTTCACAGTTGCAATCATCATCGGATTTTACCTGAAAAGATTAATTCATAATATAAATATAAATTCCATAGTACATAAGAAAAAATACACAAAAATACAGGTGGTAAGACAAACTCAATATTCACGCTAAAAAGTAACCTTAGAGATACTATCGGGTCTTTGAGCTTCAGTCCACCCTGAAAGGTATAAAATACCCGAATATATTATAATTCGACGCAGCTCAGTAATTCAATGTAGGTCAGTTGTTTGGGTCTTGACTCTATCAGTGGGTACAGGGTTCAAATCCTACTTGAGCATATACCAATAGAAATGAAGTTTAATGAATTTCTATGTACATGTTCATAATAAAAATACATTAATGAAATGAGTCAAATATTACGTCGAGGAGAAAACATCGTGAAGAAACCTACCTGATACCCGAACAGCTAATAGTGCTTGTAAATGGCGACATGGCTTACCATCTGTCACATTGAGTACTGACTATCTGGTCAACACGTGGGTTCGAGGTGTCCTTAATTACTACCTTCGCAATTGCGGAATCGTACACCTGAACCTCTGGCAGGCAAGGGTTAATGGTCGTGAACGCGTTTGTCTTTCATTATTTACCCACATACCATAAGGAAGTGATGGGTGGTTAACTCCACAGCCTTAGGCCGGTCTTCGGGCTCATGCGTGAGGCATTTCATGCAGAACTCTTGCCCCTCCGCCGACAGGCTGGTGGGGATAGTGGGGCGTCCCCCCATCCCCACCACGAACATTATCTGGTAGTTGCTGTCGTACTCCGAGAACGGACGCTGGAAGTAGTAAAATTGTTGTATTAGTTTGAGAGGTATATAATTCCATAATATTTTTTATATATTATTTTATTTAGAGATGTGAATAATTCGTTAGTAATATTTTTTTCATTGTTTATACACAGGTCCTGTGCTAATCAGGGACATAAACAAAACAAGCTAACTAGCTGCCGTTCTTCCCGACATGTCATAGGAGGCGATTAAGGGACTAGGAGTAAACATAATCTATTGGGCGATTGGCTAACAAACTGTCACCTATCTTTCATTATTTTCCATCCCATTCATTTAGACACATTAGTCTATTACAATCGCGCACTCACTCAGTGGATGCATAATAAGAGTTTGTGGTTTACCTTGCCGTGAGCCATTTCCGTGACGACGCACCCCAAAGACCAAATGTCGGCTGCCCTGCCGTGGCCTGAGGACTTCATGAAGACCTCTGGAGCCATATACGCTGGGGATAAAAAGAAAATATTATACAAATTTATGATTTATGAGGGTTTAATACAGTCGTCTATGGTTCGTCAACAAAGCCAGCAGCTCAGTGAAAATTGAAAATACAAATATTTATTTTTCCTATAATATTTAGTCAATTGTGATGCCAAATTGGCTAAATATGTTCACTTTGGGATTATATTTGGATCCTTAACAGGAACGAACCGAAAAAACAGGGAAGAGAAGAATTGGAGCTACGACTTCGTTTTTCTTAGATCTAAGCGGCTGGCAGCGTTGGTGTTACCATGGCGACGGAATAACAAGAAGTGTAAACGTCATGGCATCAGTGTTATTTAACTGACATAACCTTAGTGGTGAATGGCTTAATAAAGAAATAAAAAAAAACATTGCTACTAAATTCAACTTAGGTTGATTGCCTTCCCTTTATAATCTCCACTGCTGCCTACTACCTACATGCCGTTAATATGTATATATTTGTAGTACATTAAGAGGCGCTGTAAAGGTAGATACTTAATATGTACCTATATAAGTTATATGTGTATGTATGCTTAACATACCTTGCGTGCCTACAGTGCCCTGCAGTTCGCCAACCGCAGTGGAGTGCGCCCGAATCCTAACTGCGCATCCGAAGTCACCCAATTTCAGACAATGGCCGTCGTTCGTTAAAAATATGTTGCCACCTGTAATGAAAGGAAATATATTGAATTATGAAATCAAAGTTAATGTACCATTATCATAGTGTGCTAAGGAGTCCATAGCATCTTTAATGATGAGTCACGATATTCCTATTGCGTTATTCCATCTGTAAAGGCATTGGAGGAAGTTAATATATGTATAGATGTAATTAGAACTATTCAGAATTTTTTTATCTGAACTACTTTAAGAGTAATAAGAAGCAACTCGTATATTATTAATCAATACCTGAACTTCAAATGCAAATACGATAAAAACAGTTCCTCGCGACATGCTAAGAACAATTTACAAAACATCTATAAGTAACTACACTACATAGTTCCAAAATCACAAACACAGATGTACATCAATCAACCAATCAGCCTATGTCAGTCCACTGCTGGACGTAGGCCTCCCCAAGAGTACGCCTCAAAACACGATCACTCGTGACCCTCAGCCAACCACTACCAGGGACCTTTTTCAGATCATCGGTCCATCTAGCAGAGATCGATGCAGAGATCCTACACTACGTTTACCATGACGCGACTGCCATTCGAAAACCACTTTGCTCCTACGGTCGTCGGTTCTACGGCAGACGTGGCCGGCCCACTGCCACTTCAACTCACTACATAAACATAACATACGCTTCACGACTTGTGCATACACACTCCCTTTTTTATTATGGCGGGGTAGTCAGAGGCTTGAATGCCCATCTCCGAAATTTCGAAGCCATGTTAGGTATGGGTCATTCGAAGCCCGCGTATCACTAGATAGACAGCACCCAACGTGATAGGTAGTGAACCGTATCGCCGTATATAGGCACTGACTATTACCTATCCTGAGGGATAGGCAGGTTTCCTCACTACATACTCACTCTTAATGTCCCGATGCGCGATGCCTCTGGAGTGCAGCTCACAGATGGCGCTGAGCAGCTGCTTGGTGTAGCGGCGCACCGTGTGCTCGGGCAGGGCTCCCGAGTTCGCTATCAGGGCCTCCAAGGACCCTTCCACGCAGAGCTCCATGAACATTAGAAGTTCCTCCTGAAAAATTATATAATATTCACTTACTATTTATTATTACTACACATATTCACTTCTATTATATAATATTCCTGAAAAATTATATAATATTCACCTCATCATTTGTGGCAGGTAGGTGGATGGTTACAGGTTTGTGTGAATATGTTACCGGCCAAACCCGATTTTAGGATTAACTAGTTTGGTCTAGGCTAAACTAGTTTTTCCTAGTAACCTAACCTACCCTTACTTATTAATCTTAGTGCGTGTAGGACGAACTAGTTTAGCCTAGGCCAAACTAGTTTGTTCTAAAATCGGGTCGGCCGGTAACATATGTATCACGAATTACGGAGTAGGTCAATAATGGTCACATCGTTTAAAAGAGGTTAGCGCCCAATGGGACAGGTAATGACATCTATGACGAAGAATTATCTAATTTCAGCCGTATAGGTAAGTCAAATTTTTTTATTTAAATTCTAAAATGCACAAAAAAATTTGAAGCTGCCATATGCTAAGTTTCTTTATAAAGTAATTAAAAGTTTACATCCTAACAAACTCTTAAAACTACATAAGCATTACCAAATGAAAACAAACTCTTTAAACCTCTACTCACCCTATGCAACTCACAGCCGTAATGGCGCACCAAATGGGGATGAGCTATTCCCTCTAACAGACTTAGTTCGTTGGCCGCCCGCTGGAGGGTGCGTCTGTCGCCCGCAACCACCGACACCTCTTTCATGGCAAGCACCTGCCCAGTCTCCAGGTTCACCACTGTGTATACCTGGGGATAGATGTGATAATGGGTTAGAGGGTACTTTAGTAGTGGTCTGGGACGTTAGATTGCTATGCTTTTTTAGTGATAGTTGTAGAAGGTGACTATTGAGGTAAATGTAGCCTATCGTACTTAAGTAGTAGTAGTTAATGTAGCTTATTGTATTGCACATAAGTTAGAGATTTGAAACTGGTATACTAGTGGTTACTAGGGAGATATATCGGTCCGTTTCGTGATAACACGTTAATGGTTGCCGTTAGGGTATTCACAGAAAGCAATTATTGTATAACCGGGATTTACATAATATCTGCGCTGTTGACTTATCTGCGATGTTACTTGTACAGAATATTGAACATTGATCTTAATAGCTAATATCGACATAATATCGGTGCTTTGGACTTGTAGATTAATGTATCGATTCCCATTCGATGCCATAAAAACAACATCTATTCGACCTAGAAATCTGTATCTTTCTTTATATAATTGACTTATTTATACTGCAGTTATCCCTTTTATAGCCCCAAAAGGTCACATACCTTTCCGAAGGTCCCAGCACCGATTTTGAGTCCCCTCTGCCACTTGAACTTGACCTGCCTGAGCCGGGGTTCGAGCGAGAGGCCGGGGGATCCGAGCACTCGGCCCACCGCCTGCGCCGCCCGCAGCCGCTCGAAGCGCGCCTCGTCAACGGCTGCCACCGCTGCTTGTACTCGGCGACTGAATGCTGGGGATAAAATTGCATAGATAATATTGTTAGAACTAACTATAACCGCCCGATTGTGTATGAGAATTATGAGTGTCAATGAAACGAAAGTGATCTGTCAGGATCGGGAAAGATGGGGATCCGTGATATCGGTCTACTACAGGGAATCGGGATGTGTATGTATGTATGATAACGTTCCAAAGAACACGGGACTTCAATATCAAAGGAACTTTTAATATCTAAGCAATCTGTTACGATACGCCGAGATGAAGGAACCTTGTTAAATTATAGCTAAGTATACGAACAGCACTGATTAATGATAAGATTAGCCGTATTAACATCTTGTCAGAAGTATATTTTGAATGTTCAATAGAATGTAAACAGCAGTAGCATATATTAAGAAACTAAATATAAACTACCACCAATCATTAGGAATGTCATCACTACCCAAACAATAACAATCGATGTGAAGAGTTTTTCTCATAGTTCTAGAGATCGCCCCACATAAATTGGCAGTAGCCAAACTTGGAACTAAATTTGACGTTTCCGCCATTGCGTGTTATTTTGTATGAAAGGTAAATTTAGTATTACCAGCGTTGTGTTTTTTGCTCACTCTTTGTAATTTTTATGTTTGTTAAGGGTGATTATAATAAATTGATTTCCGGAGTTTCTTGTTAGTTCTTCTCCAAGCTAGGGTCTCCGCTGATCTAACCTCGGTAAAAAATATGTAAAGACAATGCTCAGTGCCATGTTTGAAATAATAGTTTTAAGAGATTCGCGATTTATACATATGATATAAGGGTGTGTATAAGATTGATTGCAGCTGTGGGAAATCCTACGTCGGACAGACTAAACGGTCTATTGCGGACAGAGTGAAGGAACACATAATATATGTAATATATAATAAGAATAAGTCCCGTTAATTATTAATCATGTTTGAAATAGTTTTTTAATTTATACTTAGGTCATAAGATAACATTCAAAGAGAGCTTGTGATAGGGCCTATTTTAAATAAACATATTTTGACTTTGATATATTAATTTGTTTTATTTGAGTTTATAGCTCTGCAACCAAAGACCGTTACAAATGAAACCTATAATGTATCGAGCCGTATGGCACAGTGAGTGCTAGTTTTGGCGTGTTTACTGGTAACACTGAATTACGCGACTGTGGCGACGCCTCCAACTACCAATTTATGTGGGGGCGATCTCTAGTTGTTTCTACTCCGCCAATCAACTCCTTAAAAGGATAGAGATGAGGGTATATGTGTTATTAAGCTTACCAGTATCTTGATGTTCATGGTAGAGCAGCACTGGTTCAGGCTCCACCGGAGGGGTGGGGGGTGTAGGTACATCTTTCACCGCATTCACACTAGATGGCGTTGTATTTGGGGTCTGGAAACAAAACATTCTTTTAATTAATACATAAGCATTACAGTTTGATTCTTACAGAGAGAATTCATGCAATTCAATTGTATGATATCCAACTTCTGTTATAGTGTTAAAAACTTCGTCACACAATTTGGACGTTTCTTGGGATAGACAATAATTAACTCTGAATAGATATTGGATTCTGACTATCTGATAATTAACTCTGCTATATCAGATGTTGACAATAGTATCCAAAACTTAAGTACATCATACATACATGATTAAAGTGTATGACAGGAGTCAGTCTGCGGCGAGGCGGGGAGGGAGCTATCTCGGGGGTGCGGGGGGCAGGACGCGAGCCAATCACGTGCGAGATGCACTCGTCCATCACTTGTTTCAGTTCCTGCAACGATAAAGCTAAAGTTAAAACATTTTCATCCATATTAGGTAATCGTTTAAAAGTTATATAAAACAAGTAGGTTTATTTAGTACATTCATAGAATGAAAGATTTGAATCTCTTTCGGGTTGGTCAAAATCTCATAGATACCATTTCTTCTCCGGTTCGGCATTATTATGTCTATTAATTAATGATAACTCACCTCAAACTCAGTGTCAGAAAGGTGTTTCGTATTGTAAGGGTCGCAGGCCAACATCAGAAAGTCCAGACCTTGACTTGCCCATCTGAAAGGAGTGATTAAGGTTATGAAGAGATCTGAGACCCAATATCATTCTAGTAGCACTATTTCACCTAGAGCATACTAGTCAATCTACTCGTTTTCTTTTATTCAAAACATGAACTAAATATAAAAATTAATATATCCGGAGAGTGGTTTGTCATGATCGGGACAGATCGGGATTAGGATATCTGCCTTCTCCTCTATAGGGAAACAGGCTGGTTTGTACGTATGTGTGTAAATATATCCGGCTATAAATGCATCTAGTTACACTATCGTGTAAGTCGTAAGATATATTTATTGTGGTCAGAAGGTATTTTAATGATAAGTTGTAAATCTATCACCGTATATTATAAGGTTTTTATCATAACGATATTTATATTTACCTAGGCCTCAACCCACGGCCCCTGTCGCATCTTTCTGTCACGAATCGCATCCAACATTTAGCGAACTCTATTATACCTCTCGATACCTGAAACAAACATCATCAATTAAGATCGAAAGATACAATTATAGTTTTAAGAGATTCGCGATTTATACTCATGATTAATAACTAACGGGACTTATCGCGTAAGTTTTATATAAGACTAAAGTCTGCCCGTGACCAAGGCTGCTGCAACGTAGCCGAAACGTCGGGTTAATAATAAAGGTAACATTATTATATAAAAACTTGCACGATGAGTCCCGTTAGTTATTCATCACGTAAGATACATCTTTAGAAAGATAGTACTAGACACTATCGTCTAGCTTATCCCCCAAAAATACATACGCAGAGCTCAATAAATTTGTCCTTTAGTCACATTTTAATGCTGGAAATAAAGCACCTGGTTACATTGCATTAAAGTTTAAAACAAGGGTCTTTATATATCCTTTTATAAATAGATATTTACCTGCACTGCCCACTCCTTTTCAACTAAGGGTTTGTTCCACTGAGAGGCTTTCGGGGGAATCTCTCTCTTCACCTCTTGTCCGCTCAGGATCAGCTCTATGCTGTTCTGGTGCTGGAATAGAGAAGCTTTCAGGTTACTGGCATACTATAATTACTTCTAAGACTATCTCTCTCGTTTGTCATCCTTATTACTATTGAAATCATGATAGGCGTTGATATGGTATATCTTTGATAAATGGCTAGTTTAATTCGCCAATATATTCCTTGAACCCTTAGTCACTTGAAATTTCGGGAATATATATTATAAAGTAGCCAGTTAGCTAACATTTCACACATTATTTATATTTCAAAAACAAAAAGAAACACCCAAATTGTGAAAATAATATTCATCTGTCAGTCAAACAGGCGGATGCGTAAATATTAAGGCGATAATTACAACCCGAATAACTCTTCAATGCACCCCACTATAATACCTCTAAACTAAATTTATAATATTCTGTAGCCTCTTTTATTAAACTCCACTCTCACCATTTCTCCACTGCCGCCATCTTCTATCAGTCTGTCATCGTAATCTTCCGTGACACTCTCCCCTCTGAGTAATCTTGGTCTGCTGGGAGAGGGGAGAAGGCGGGGTCTCTCACGAGGAGGACTCTCAAGGGAGGAAGATACGTATTTATGGAGTTCCTTGTGGATCTGAAAGGAAGATTATGTAGAAGTAAGGGTAGAAAGAAGTTCTGGAAAAAAGGAGTTTTACTAGATAATACGTAATTAATTTAAGAGGTAGTGAATAGTCCCATCGGTCATTGTAGTCAATTATTGCCAATTTAATATATGAATGTACGTTACATTGCTATATAGAAGACAAGTAATAATTAAAATTCATATTAAATATTTTAAGTTATAAATAATATATACGTAAAATTATAGGATCACAATGCTACATAGCAAACAAAAAGCAAGTCAGATATAAAGCAAAGCAAAAACACAAAGCGGAAACACACAGTAATTAGTTTAAATATAGTTTTTTTTTAAACACTCGCGATTTATACTCATTTTATTAATTATGTGAGACCGGGTCAATACACGATAAATTTATAAAGATATGTAATTACCTTTATTTTGCCCGACGTTTCGACCCAGTTGCATAGGCCGTGGTCGCGGGAAAATAAAGTAATTACATATCTTTATAAATTTATCGTGTATTGACCCGGTCTCACATAATTAATAAAATATAGATATAATTATATAAATAACTTATTATATGTTAGTAGTCATATGTTTAACCCGACATATCATTCTAAATATGTTTTTTATCAAAATGTAAATAATATTATCACAATAATAAGATTTTTTTACGGAAATACCTCCATTTAAAATTACATAATATCCACTCTTACCTTTCTTGCTTACTAAACTCTCTTACGCACAATCGAAAGCCAAACTAAACAAAACCATAATGAAAACATACATAAAGCGACAACCAGTGTATGTAAATAAATGAATTGATATCGAACCCACAATATTATTCTAGACCAACACAAAACAACAAACTGACCCAAACAACAACAACAAAAACCAACAACACGACAACACACGCCTACCGGATTAACCGTCTCATTCACAAACAGCGTCTCGGGCCTCTTGCGTCTCGCTCCCGCTACCGGGGCCCTGGGGGGTTGGAGGGAGACGGGGCGATCCTTGGCCCTGTCCCGGGTGCTAGGTGCATGCGTGAATCGGTACAGTTCTTTGTGCAGCTAAAATTCACATGCGTGTTAGGTCACTAATAGGGATTCTTAATTGCAAATGGGTATTGTGAGTCTAGAGTTTATGGAATTATTCTAGTTATAGATAGTTTGTTGAGTTATTGGAATGGTATGAACAATTCTGGGGACTTTGCAGTAGTTTTTGCCCATGTAATTTGTCTTTTTTTAGGTTATATTCACGTTTTGAACGCTAGTATCATAGTCGGTCGCCTTGTTTAGTAACTTGTTTGTTAAATGATTCTTTATAAACAGAACTCTTAAATGCCAATTAATATTACTAATTGTTATGAAAGATTTTCCAATTCGCAATTCAGAAAAGAATACTTCACACTTTAATTTCAATAAATAATTGATTAATTAGTTATTTATATAATTAAAACGTGAGTGCAGAGTGCTAAAGTGTTGCTTAATAAAACTTTAAACCCCGGTCCATTACTTCTTTATACAAAATCATTAGTCAAATTTATACCCATACGTACCTCGAACCCAAGTCTGAACATCTGCAGCATGACCTCCCGTATCCTACCATGCAGCCCCTCAGCCACTTCTTTCGACATCCCCTCAGGCGCCTGCCGCGTGTGTTCGATCACCGAAACCACGTGGTCCGCGATACAGTCTCGGATCGACATCAAACCGCTCTGTGGGATTAAAGAGTGATAAAATGGTAATCAGTGACCGAATTTAGATCGTGATAGGATTAGTGGTGAAAATGCTTGGTAATTAATAAATTTTATTAGAAAGAAAAAAAATATGTAATATATTTGAGACACAGGGTTAGACCGCAAAGACTTTAGGACCTTGCGTATTCAGATTTTTGTATGATCATCACTGCAATTGCAGAGTAGGTTATTTCTGACCACGATAACTCATTCTGAAGAATACGTAACTTTCTTCAACTTTAGAAAGTTTTTCTTTACTGTAGTAATGTTATTTAGTAATTAAATCGTTTCAATCATCGCAGAAATTTACAAGGAACTAAATTCACCATTATGATATAATTATATAATTTAGTCCCTTTGTAAATTTCTACCTCAACCATAGTGAAATAACCTATATTTACTTGTTTGTAAGCCACTGTTTTAACAATAGAGACTAGCACCAATGGATATTTACCTACCCTAATATTCTACTTACGAATATCTTGGGCGCATGCTCCGCGGCAGTGGAGTACGAAAGCCTGGAGATGAGTCGTCTGGCTGCCTGCACCGTTTGCAGTGCTGCTTCCCGCTCCGAAGAATAGATGCACTGCGCCTCACGGCATAACTCGTACACGTACTGTCTGTAACGTATGTATATATGTTCATGTTAACACATACCGTTTAGAAAATAAGTGTATTAGATAGTTTTGGTTTTGTTAGGGCGTGTGGTGAACAGTGAATGAGAGTTACGATGTTATGGCTATTGGTCTGAGAAAACAAAGTTTATTTGGATTTATTATAGTTCTATTCACAGTATACAGTAAGTGTGAACTGAACTTGTGTATAGGTTATAGTCAGTATTTTTAAGGGGAAACGGAGTAACCATCTTTTCTGTAAGATCTTAGGTAGCTACTGAAACGTAGCTTTGATTGACTAGATACCTTCACACAAATGCGGTGGAAAAATATAACCATACGCTTCACGACCCGTGTATACACACTCCCTTTTTTATTGTGGCGGATTGGGCTGAGGCTTGAGTGCAAAGCATGTTAGGCATGGGTCACTCAAAACCCACATTTCACTAGATAGACAGCATCCAACGCGTTGGGTAGTGAACCGTATCGCCTAATATAGGCACTGGCTATTAAACGCGGTGGACGTTTATAAAATATGCTTATATGATTCCTATAACACTATATAACAGAGTCTATGATACCTGGCATTCTCGCAGTGGTCGTCATCGTCCGCGCAGGGCGGCGTGCTCTGGCCCTTGAGCTGGAGGTCCCCCATCTTCTCCTGGAACCTCTGCTGCAGCCGAGACAGCTGGTTGCTCACCATCTCACTGGAAACATTAAGAATAATAACAATCGTGACGAACCTATATAACACTATTATTATAAATGCTGTAGCGTTTGGTATTGGTTATTTGGTGTTCTGTATGCTTTGTATGGCCAAAGTCTTTGATACGACGACGAAGCCTCTATTTACTCTCTATAGAAAAGTTTTTATTAAAAACTAGCGACCCGCTCCGGCTTCGCACTTCTAGCTATTTAATGGATGTTATTATACGTATAAACCTTCCTCTTGAATCACTCTATCTTTTACAAAAACCGCATCAAATTCCGTTGCGTAATTTCAAAGATTTAAGCATACAAAGGGACAGAGAAAGCGACTTTGTTTTATACTATGTAGTGATTTCATTGTAATGTATTTGTACTTTTCAACCAACTCATGCACCATCACCACAGCAACCCTCAATAAAAACTCTAGATCTATTAAAATGCTAAATAATGCACTCACACGAACGCAGGTGGCGCTAGCTTGGCGATGCAGTGCAGCCGCGGGGCCAGTCGGGCGGCGAAACTCCACTCGGACTCCAGGACTGCCCGCGGCATGTATTTGATCTGGGATATCTTCACCAAATAGGCCAGGTAGAGCTGCAAAGAGGAATATATATACTTTATAATCAGGTCATAGATAAGGGGGTTAGTAGAAAGCTTAGTACCTAGGTTACCTGCATATCTTACGAAAGTCAAGTTCATATTAAATTTGTTTGTGTTATAATATCATAGTTGATTGTGACCAATGAGACATAATGTAAAGTCTTAATAAGAACTCGATAGTAAATGTAGCCAATATCTATCAATCGTAATTTCTATTCTATATGAATACAATCACACCCCTTATAGTTGTACTTTTCCAAGAATCGTACGCTACAGATATAAGTATACTTACTATTTAGCCATACTTAACCATCCCTTTCCTTACCTTGACAGCCGCTTCCAAAGTCACATCAAACGCGTCAACAAATGATATCAAATGGTTTGCACACCCATCGCCCTTAAGCCGGCCGCGTAGGCTGACAGCGGCGCGGACATCGCGCACGAATGCGGTACGGGTCGCCGTCGCCGTGTCTATTCCCTCCTTAAGTTCGAAAATCATCTGGAATATAAGACGTTTATTATGTTTAGAATGTTCCTGATAAATACTTGAATGTGAATCAAATAGATATAGAATGTGATCGTGATATGCGATTCTATGGCCAATCAGCTATGTTGACACCAAACACTCTCTGCCACAGCAACAAGCAATAGATCACTCCGAGTACCTATACCATCTAGATACGCACCTTGACAATTATTATTGATTAACCGACATCATTGACTTATAATACCAAGAATCGAACGCGTCTAGTCTCCCTAGAAGTACGGTATCACGGACCCAGTAATCACGGATACAATTAATACGAATACAATTAAAACAATACTATTATCACAAACCTGCTTAAACGTCAAACACGAAGGATCTTCGGGCACGCTCTGAAGTCTCAGTGACAGGTAGTCGTTGACAGCTTCAACTGTCAGTGCACTCAGCAACAGAAAGTGGCCCCGGTAGGAGGGCAGACGCATGGCCGCCGTTTCCGGTGAATGGCAACCGTATCTATGGGTATGCAGATGATTGACAATATAAGTAATACAATCAAAATACCCCTATAGAGCAGGCAATGGTTCACTGGCCGTAATGTGATTACGTTAGTGTCACTGAGCCTTACTTTTTCAGATAATAACTACTGATTGTGCGGGAATAAATTTCTATAGCTTCTGCATGGTATTTTTCTCTACCAAAACTAAGATACATATACATTTTAGTATATCCAGCGTTGTATAATTTTGGTAAAGAAATAAAAACAGATGTATCAACATGGCTACGCCCTTTATTGTTAAGTAGAGGTAATCGATAATATATCGAATCACCAGAATAAAAGAATACAAGAACACGACCAGATATAACACATGGATCAATAAGTCCCGAGACTAACCCAGAGATGGCGCTCGTAGTAAACCAGTAACCATGTCTTTCTAGAGTGCTAACCTTTGCTTGAAACGTGTCAAAATTTTAAGTCGATCGGACCAGAAACAGCTGAGTTATCGAGGTTGGAGTAAAGTCGTTTTGTAGTTTGTTTAAAAAATGGAAAAAACCGAGTTTCGTGTTCTGATAAAACATTGTTTTTTAATGGGTAAAAACACCGTGCAAGCGAAACAATGGATTGAAAAATGTTACTCGGACTCTTGTCTATCAAAAGCAACGATTTGTCGGTGGTTTGCCGAGTTTAAACGTGCTCGTACCGACACAAATGACGCGGAACGCTCGGGTAGACCTGTGGAAGCCGTTACACCGGAAAATGTGAGTGAAGTGACAAAAATTATAATGAAAGATCGTAAAGTGAAGCTCCGTGAGATTGCTGAGATGATACAGATATCATATGGAAGTGTATTTACTATCGTTCATGAAAAATTGAGCATGAAAAAGGTTTTTTCCAAAAGGGTGCCGCGATTGCTTTCGATGGAACAAAAACAGCAACGAGTCGATGATTCAGAAAGCTGTTTATCGCTATTTACTCGCAACAAAAAAGATTTCTTGCGTCGTTACGTGACCATGGACGAAACATGGATACATTACTACACTCCAGAGTCGAAGCGGCAGTCGTCTGAGTGGCGCACAGCTGGCGAAAGCCGTCCGAAGCGTCCGAAAACGCAGCAGTCAGCTGGCAAAGTCATGGCGTCAGTTTTTTGGGATACGCATGGCGTGATTTTCATTGACTACCTCGAAAAAGGTAAATCGATCAACAGTGATTACTATATTGACTTGCTGGTGCGTTTGAAGGAGGAAATCGCAAAAAAACGACCACACATGCAGAGAAAAAAAATCCTTTTTCACCAAGACAATGCACCCTGCCACAAGTCGATGAAAACAATGGCAAAATTGAACGAATTGGGCTTTGATCTGCTTCCCCACCCCCCATACTCGCCAGATTTAGCCCCCAGTGACTACTGGCTCTTTGCTGATCTTAAAAAAATGCTCCAGGGAAAAAGATTTGGCTCAAATGAGGAGGTCATCGCTGAAACTGAAGCTTATTTTGAAGTGAAAGATAATTTTTTTTATAATCATGGTATTGAAAAATTGGAAAAGCGTTGGAACGATTGTATCACCCTAAAAGGTGATTATGTTGATGAATAAAAAAAAATTTTGCAAAAAAAATGTTGTTTTCATTGTTAGTCTCGGGACTTATTGATCCATGTGCTATTACATACATAGATAACTATTAGAACAGAAGAGCATGTTTGAGGAAATTAACGAGTGTGAGAGAAGCAAGACAGATTTGTCAGAAACGTTCCAGGTGGCGATCGATAGTCTCTGCCTATCCCGATAGGGACGTAAAGGCGTGTATATATGTATATAAAGGCGCGAATACATGTCTTCATACTATTAGTTCTATTTTTCTTCACTTAAGGGCGGTTTCGCAGGGGCCGGCCTAATAAGACATATAACATTCAGATAGACGCTATATTGAAAAAAGGTGACATTAGGTGTACCTATAACCGCCGAGAGTGTATGAGAAGATGTATGAATGTCAATGAGGCGAAAGTGATCTGTCAGGATCGGGACAAATGGGGATCCCTGATCTCTGCCTACTCCTCTACAGGGAATCAGGCGTGATGTGTATGTATGTATTTCTTCACTTAATCTCACCTGCGCAGTTCGAAAGTATCCTTGAGGGACTGGTCATCATCGTCATCGTCTCCCACTTCCCTCGCCTCTTCAGGATTGTCTGGAATGCTCTCCTCTTGGACTGCGTCACTGATGTCATGCTGTAATGATAATAAGAGCCAACATATAGATACTTATGTCACTATATTTTATTTTTTTTGTCTTTTTTTTATTTTGTAATGGCTGTAATTTAGTTAATTATTTTTATTGTTTAAATTTTTAATGTGAAAATTTTTCTTTTTAATTTCTAAGAGTAATATTTATGATGCTTATAAACAAAAAGTATATTATTTCAATCGAGTGGTTGATTACATTCATACTAAATATTGGGAATAGTTTGCTGAAAAATGGTTAATAAATTTGCTAATAGTCCTCTTCTACGTTATGCCATGTAGAATAACTATGAATATTATAAGATTAACATTAACTATGTAATGAGATTAACATAAGTCAATATTCTGTAACAAAATATTTCTCTTCAAATCACAATCAGTTAAGCAAGTTGGTAAATAATTAAACTTAATTTACATCTGGTTTCTCGAATGTCGTGTAGATCTTGGGAAGGACGTGGTTCCTCAGCTTTTCAATGAACATCAAACTTCTCTTCACTCCTTGCGTCTTCAATGTGTCATTCAAATAGTCCCTGGGAAAACAACATTATTATGTATGCTTTGCTTTTAATCACTATAACTACAATCTTATTACAATTGATGAATCTATCACCATTCATGTACTTTCATACTACTATACTATACTATATACTTTCTTATTACTAGCGATCACGACATGCTGAAAATAACTATACTTCTTTACATTATCTTATAGTGCCATTCTATTAATTACAATTTTAAAACTATAAATAGAAATCATGTTTCGCGTAGGGATATATACTGATGTAGATGAAATGTCATATCGTAGAAGCAAAAAGTAGACTAGACATAAATATTTAGAACTGCACAATGGCTTAGCATTCTTTCAGTTGTCGCCAATCACTCAAAGAGGCCCTTAGATAGATATAGACAATAACCCTCTCGAAGCGTACACAACAAGACACGATGCCACCAATACTTCCATATTAATTCCTATACATCCCCGATACTAATGCGAAAAAGACCTGGAGTACATAATGTATATTATCCTTTCAATCCTACAGTAATTCAAAAACACTAATTGCCCATAAATACCGAAACAGAGACACGTCATTCTTGTTAAGCAGCCGCATAGCAGCCAGGTCATCCAACGGCCCGAGGTTAAACACATCAGCCCCCAAGGGCGTGCTCTGGCCCCAGTCCCTCTCCGACACGTAACCACTCTCTGATGACACGTTGGTCTCTACTGTGGTGGAGGGGGTGGCGCTTTGGGAGGGGTCAAGTGAGGCTGGTTGCGAGTCGGCTGTAAGGAAAAGGTTTTTGTTGTAGAAATGTCAAAAGGGGCGTGGCAAAGTTAAATACGCGTTTGAAACATGTGCCCAAAGATATATCCTGTAGGGTTGTGTTTAAACGCCTACCAAAAAATACTGTTTTCCCAACCCAAACCTAACCTTTGCTATATTTTGGTGTACATTTCATTCTTTTTGATGAGCTTTCAATTATTTTCCTATCCTGTATTCCAAAAATGTACATTATATTGTTTGCAATGTTATTGTTATAATTGTTTTCAATTACAATACACATCATGCCTGTATAATTAGAAAACATAGTGAGAATTGTATACGACAACACGTATTATAAACTTAAGATTCAATTTGACTTTCAATAAGTAAGTAGTAGTTATGTATTCAATTATTACATAAAATTTCATAGCAAAACTTAAACATAAATCATTGACAACTTTAGCATATTTTTCACATATTCAATACAGATAATGAAAAAAGCATTTTCAATTAGAACCGTAACTACTGCACTATACACGTTACTTACAAGTAGCATCATCTCCATTGCGCCGTTCGTATGAGTGCTCATTCTGTTCCCCGTGGCCGGCGTCTGATGGAGCGCTGCAGTCGCTGTTGT